>RXOD01005420.1:0-14200 GCA_005223375.1 Amoebophrya sp. AT5.2 | reverse complement strand
ACGTTAGACGTGAACGCATGCGGTGAGCAACATAAGGTAGCTCTAACAAAAGACATAAGCTAGTTCTAACATAAGCTAGTTCTAGAGCTACCGCTATGCGAACTGTGGTTGACTCGTCTCGGTCCAGGCTCGACGCGCGTTTACGCATCGGTCACGCTAGTACTATCGGGGAGAAGAAAAAGTTCTCGAAGCCCCGTTCTTTGTAATGGCTTGTACACCGGGGGCTTCTTCACCAGCTCCGGGTACGTGCTCCCCAGCGGCCCGAAGCGAATGTCAGAGAAAATAACTTCCACGCTGCCCTTGCTTTCCGGGCCCCGGGAACTTCTCCTCCTCCTTAGAGAGGAAGTTCCCCGGTCTCGTTGTACAACGGCATTGAGATTTGTTGCAGGCTCTCGAGACCCGTCATACAGTGTAGGCGCTTCGCTCTCTGGAGGTGTCAGCCTCAGTCGCCGTCTTGGGGTTCTTCCCTTTCATTCTGTCCCTCCACTTGGGTACCCACTTTCTTATACTCGTCACGCCGTGGCTGTTAGTAGTAGTAGTACTAGTACTTTAGCAGGCACGGCAACGGCTCATCGGATTTAGATTTTTCCTCCTCAGTCTCGTTCGCCCTTGCTTTCCGGGCCCCGGGAACTTCTCCTCCTCCTTACTAGAGAAGTTCCCGGGGCCCGGAAAGCAAGGGCTGTCCTCCTTAGAGTGGGTCTCCGCGATATAGAGTGGAGATCATCTACTTTTTCTGCATCTTCATCTTCCGTATCCGTAACAGGTGCTAGCTTCGGTAGGGCGGGCATACCGTCCTCTGGTGCAGTTTACCCCAGCGTTGATGATCCCATCAATCTTCGTCATGTGGACCGCTCTGCCTCGGCAGGTCTCCTGCCGGCCGCCAAGTTACCGGGGCCAAAAAACAGTTCGCCCTTGCTTTCCGGGGCCCCGGGAACTTCTCCTGCCCCAGGAGAGTTGTTTACGGTTAATGACTACAGGGACCGGATCTACGCGGACGTATTGCAGATACCGCGCTCGGTCACGCGGGTGGCGGACAAGGAAATCGAGCTGCATGGGGAGAAGGTAAAGGAAGACGAGAGTGAGGAAGAAGACGACGTCTAAAGCAGGTGCAATGTGGTTTTTTGTTCGTCGCTCCGAATCCAACGGACTCGTTGAGCGGGACGGACAGGTGCAAACACATCTGCTGGTGAACACACTTGTTTTCTACTTCGCGCGGCGGAATCAATTCGAAGTCGCCGCGGTTTTTTCAAATGCAGAACTGTTTTTCGATCGTGCACGTCGCTAATCGTAGAATCAACACCAGGAGGACCCGCCGCGACATGCGCTCTGGAAACAGAAAGCTGTTCCTCACCGAATCAGTTCGCGAAGCGCGCCCACACTTGTTGGGATGTGACTTCAAGAACTCGTTGCGAAAAACACCAGTTAATGAGGATGCCGTAGCCGTTCGTGCTACGGCGCAACAAAACATGTAAGTACACGAGAACAACATGAGTACAGGCGAGGCAATTTCTTCTTTCTACCTGCATCAGATCGATCACGATCTCGATCAGTCGGTAAGATTCCGGCACGAGAATGCAAATGCTTGCCGACTAGGGGAAAAGCTAAAGCAAAAGCCGTTGTTACTGTTAGAACGAAGACTTCTTCAGTGATCGTGAAGCCGTATAAGTGAACAAGGCAAGAAGTGGGATCGATTAGACCACATCAACCGACCTCTACAACTATTCGCTTCCGCAAACGCAGAGGCATCTTGAGCGCTAGCGCTACGACAATCTCGGCCGCCTCACCCCGGCAGCGTCAGAAATCATGGGCAAGTTGATGGAAGAGTTGATCCGCAAGCGGGCGGAGCATAACGACGGTATTCTTCCAGATCTCGAGGAGATTTCTCTCCATCAGGAGGAGCTCGAGAAGATCGAGGCGCTCGAGCAATGCTGCCGCCACCTCAAGATTCTTCTGCTGCAGCATAACGCGATTTCCAAGATGGAAAACATCAGCAAACTGAAGGAGCTGGAATACTTGAACCTGTCCCTCAACAACATCAAGAAGATTGAAAACATCGCGGGCTGCGAATCGCTGAAAAAACTTGACCTCACCTTGAACTTCGTAGACTTTGACGCGCTGAAGGAGAGTCTGGAAAATCTTCAGTCCAACGCGTTTCTTGAGGATCTTTACCTGCTCGGGAACCCGTGCACGGACTTCCCTGGGTACAGGCAGTACGTCGCAGCAAAACTACCGCAGCTGGGACAACTGGATGGTTTCTTTTGAGATTTGATGCATTCGTTCTTTTCGCAGCGCGATGTTGTGCGCCTCTGGTTGTTGGAACCCAGTCTGTTCAGACACTTACAGAAAAACCTTCATCAACGAAATGTTAAAACCGCATGACTACAGGTTCGTTGATAAGTCCCCAGGACCGCATCACAGCCAACCAGGAGCTCCCAGTGTGGGAGAAATGTGTCGCTCAAAAGGCGCGCGAAGTTGCGCTCGACAAGCTCCAGAAAGAGCAGTCGGGTTATGTCCCACCAGACACATCAAACGCGCCGGAGACGCGGCTGCAGATGGCGCGCGAACTTGCTAGGGAGAGACCAGGTGGTAAGTAGGCAGCTGGTAAGTACTGGGTAATCGTAATGCATGGGTCTCCTTGCGGGTGGCGAGTGCGTTAAGACGCTCTGAAGTCTACCCGGCGCGAAGGGGGTCGATGTGAGTGGGGGCTAGGGTCGGGGGCACAGGTACACCGTCGGGAGGTGAGCCATTGGGAGATCGGGGGAGGCTGTAGTGGAAGGCCACTGAGGACTACCATGGAAAAAGGGCCCGAAAAGAGGGCAAAGCCAAAACGTGGCGTCTAAGGGTTGCGATTTATCGCCAGCTGAAGGGGGTTGCAGAGCTGTGGGCGCCAGTCCTGCCGACCGCGGATAGCCGCTTTTCTGCTCCTACTGCCAACGGCAACGTCTTTTTAGGACAACCAAATTCAAAGGAGGCCCTGAAGAGCCCCCAAAAAAATCACTTGCCTGCTTACCACCTGGCCCCGCCATACTTGGGGCACAGAAGCAGGAAAAAGAAGCGAACGAGAAGCGACGTATGGGTACGGAAAAGAAGGAGGCGAAGGAGATACCCGGCGCGTACACGGCTCGCGGTGACATACGACAGTGCAACGAAGGTACAACTGAAGCAGCTACTGACACAATTAGACGATGGCAATTTCGATGATCTTGAGTGCATATTTTCGTCGCATCATCAGGTAAGTATCGCTTTCGGATGGACGAAATCGGCGACGACGTTGTCTTCGAGCTGGAGACGCCCAAGCACCTCGAAACGGGCCTGATCGACGTGGACGTGAACCCATGGTAGAGCTTCAACTTTTTGTTTTTGTTTTTCTGCAAGGATTTTATGGCCAAATTTGTTCGATCCACACTGACATGCGAAACCACGACAAAACGAAAACAAAAGGTACGTCCGCGTTATCTGCAAGGAGAAGCTGACCCAGCTAAAGCTTCCCGAGGAGGTTAATGTTTGCGAGACTTCCGTGCAGCGCAGCAGAGTGACCGGTTTTTTGAAAATCAAGATGCCAAAGGCGAGTGCCGAGAAAGCGCTGGGAGGTACGCAAGACGAAGACGACTGGGGTTCGTCAACGTCATCCACGAGTAGAAACCGAAATAGCGGGGCGTCCACGCTGGCACCGCTCGAACCTGAAGGAGACAGGGACGTGGAGATGAAGGACAGCTCAACGACGTCGAGGAAAAACAAAACGTCAGCTGGAGGTGCTGCAGCGACAGTGGACAAAACCTCTCTGACGGATAATCCCAAGAATGGGAGTAAAGACGGGACGAAAAAAAAGCGGCCATACAACTACAACTTGTTTGAGCTTCACAAGGATCCAATAAAACGAAGCGAGGACGAGCAAGCAGCTAGCGTCGACTCTGCGAAGAAAAAGGAATCCAGTGGCGCAGCGCTCGTGGAGGAAGTCGTCGAAACGGCTGTTGCTTCTTAGGGCTTGACATGGAATAGATGAAATTTCAATTTGAAAACGATGGTTACTGCACGCGCTCGCGATATTTCAATTGGCTGATGGAAAAACGCACCATCGATCGGCCACATAAACGCAGAGAAAGATGAAAGAAGACACTTGGCGACCAAAGTAAGTGAATGCAAAAATGCTTAGCTGTGTGTTCCTCTTTCTGTTGCTATGTAATATCCCTGCCCCTGCGCCTGCTGGTTGAACCGTTCAGGGTCTACTTACTTCCCGTGGCAGTGTCCTCGTCATGCGTCTCTGGCATATGAATCTGTTCCGCTTTCATCGTTTTCGTGAAAAGAAACGATCGTTGTGAAGATTCGGTGGCATCCTGCTCGCCCCCTGACAAACAGACTAACGTCGTTGCTCGTTGCGTCCGGGCGGTTGGGTTTGATGATCGAAACGACCTCCAGAAGATCATGAATGAGGATAAACGTAGGGCTTTGCGTATCTGTGGAGATTTGTGCTCGGAATTTTCCTCTAAGCGTCCTTTTCATCTAGTAGATCCATCTACATCCACTGGCTTCTGCGATGAATTGATGAAACGAAAAAACTGCAAAGAAAAAGGACCCTATGATAGAACTCGTGTAAACTCCTCGGAGCAGGGGCGGTTTCTCGAACTAACTAACTACACACTCGCTCCGGTACAACGTACAATGAATTTGGATTTTCTCCGTTTTTTTTTTATCGCTAAGTCATGGGGCGGCCCTTTGGGGCCCACATAGACGGCAGCGCCGTAGTCACCAGTTCACAAAACGAAGATGTACCAGCGGCAGAACATTTGGAAAATTGTGAACTTGTACAACCGGAGCTAGAAAAGCTTGCGGTACGCTTATCGCTCGTGGTTTCTTCTACCACGAGAGGGTCAGGTGGCGCGCGTGTGCATGATGCGGCCGGAAATCAACCAGAAGAGCCGGTCGCTACACTGCGGTTTGACCAGAAAGCAGTGCATCCTGTCTTCGGCATTCGGCACAGCGTTGATGACATTCGTCAATTGGCGGCGTCCCACTTTGGTGGGAGCGCAGATCCGCGCTTCGTTGGCCTCTTCATTGACCGCCGCGAGGTGCGTAGGGACGAGGAGCTCCGTAATTTTGTTGAGAAGGCCTCCGTCGCTGCGAAAAAGGCAGCGAAAAAGGCGACGCTGCCGGCAGAGGGAAGTCCGGAAGACCAACAAGATGGGCGTGAGGACGGCACTGCCGCGGACGAGGTGGTCGGCATCAAAATGCGAGCCACGTTTGACCGCGATGGCCAGTCATGGTTGGACGCAGGCATGGCACTGATTCGTTACAGCCAGCTTTTGGAAAGGGAATGGCGCGTCAACTCATCTCGTCTGTTGCCGGCTGCGCATTCGCCAGCCCACCGTGCGGCCGCGGATCGAGAACAGCGACGTCGCCGCAGGACTTCTGGCAGAAATGGGTGCAGCGCTTCCACTACCACCTCGTCCGGGCTTGACAGTGAGTACCTGAGTGAATTGCTACCGCCGTACGAAGACAAAAGTTCGATTCCGCTGGGCCCGGAAGCTGGTCGAAGAGATCCCAAGCCTGGAACAAATAAGTCCATCTTTTTTTACTCACCTCGAAGACTAGAAGCACGAACGATTAAACTGGCCGCTGCGCAAGAAGAAGATGAGGCGAGGATCAAGCAAATAAAAGCAAACGAGGATGCAGCCGCATGCCCGGATAAGGGCACGACGACGCTTCCGAACGACGACTACATTCTCACGACGTTCCTGCGGAACACCACTCGGCCAAACCGAATTACGCAGTCAGAGGCCTTCATTGGTCTGCTGCGCGAGCGCATACGGGAACAGCAAAGCGAAGCATGGGAAGATTGTAGACCACAACACGACGAATTGTTTACCACGGTGGTGGAAATCTTACAAAGAACCAGGGCCGTGAACACCGGGACGCCAATCACTCCTGGATAAAGGGTCCAATCCTAGAAAAATCCTAAAAAAATCCAAAGAAAAGCAGGAACATAGACGACTGGAGAGCAGCGGTAAGCGATTTGGTTTTGGAATGTGATCCGTGACTGGACGAGCGCGGTTGAAAAGAATACAGAAGCACATACGCAGCAGACAAAGACCAGAGCCGACCGGAGGGCTAGGTAAATTAAAGCTTGATGTTTGTTTATGTTTGTTAAGCCGCGTACTATTATTTCACTGCTACATTGTCATTGATAAATTGTTGGTGATGGCAGTCTCTCACGAATCAACCCATTCCCAACTTTCGAGATACGCGCCCGCCAGAACGGTCCGGCTCTGGTCCGAAATCGTCCCGGATCGAGGTGAAGCCGCTTGCGCTTGCTGTCAGATATGGGAGACATCACCATCAGCGTCCTACGAGCACATTGTGGACCGAGACTGATGACGGAAGAAACAAAGAACTATAATAAATACAGAATTGGACGACGCAAGCGCCGGCACCAGGAGCCGCGCTGTTTTTTTGTTCGCTGAGGATTGCTTTTTTGTTCGCTGAGGATTGCGATTCTGGGCGTTGAGTGAGTTGTGGTGCCCTATTGTTTGAGCGAGTAAAGCTATACACAAAACGCATGTTAACAAATAATTGGATTTATTACTTATACGCACTAGTGTCATTCTCGACTCTGCCGTAGCCGTAGTCAATTTATTACTATCGAAGTGCAAATTGATTGGTACGTAGCTAGATCCAAAGCAGACCTCTTTTCTTTGTAATCGACAATCAATATCAAAAGCAAATGGCTGGCTCGTCTGCTTGCTATGGCTCTGGCATTGCCGCCGGAGCTCGCCGCTACTTTAAAACAACGGGTCACTGCGATTTTGATTCGCGACGAAAGCATCCGCATCGAGCTAATTCAGTGTGTGTGCCTGCGCTGGAGATGAACGACGGAAATTCTGACTAGCAACGGACTTCAGCCACGCTTCGCGGGACGACCGCAGCATTTTCAAGTGCCATCCACTCGCGCGTGACAACCGCCGTCGGTGAGTATGGATTTCCATACGTTGGAAATCATCGGCAGAAGACGCCGGGAAGCGGCGGAGGAACGGCAGAAGGAACGGGACGAACAATTTTTACGAGATCCCGAAGCCCACTCGGTGTTGCTGTCGGCGTGCTATGCTGATTCAGTGCGACAGAAGCATGAAGCGGATTGCAAGCCCAATCCTTCTTTCTCCGAGATTGGGCAGCACCTGCAAAGCAAGCAACTCTGGGAACTAGAATACGACCTGGCTGTGGAAAAGTCGGCACGGCAGCGGCGCGAAAGGAGAGCACAAAGAAAGGATTATATGAAAGCCGTGGAGGCCGCTGGAATTCATGATAACGGCCGCAAAACTAAAAAACGCGGCATCACCACAGAAACGGTCCGGCAGCTTTTCGGTGTTGCCGCGAAGCAAATAGATATGCCCGGTACTACATATCCTTACGGTTTTGATTTTGAACTTGATTCCAGCTAATATCAGCGGTCAGTTACGGTTTCACTACCAATGCCGACGCTTGTAATTTCACTCCCGAACGACTTGGATATGCATAGGCTTCTGTGCTATCTCGGTGCGACTCAAAATCTGACCTCTAGTCCACATCTACTGCTGATTATAGAAACGAACGGGAGATCGGGCTCGCTACGTGCGTGCACAGAAAAATCTTGCGCCTTTATGCCCTCTCTTTGTGACTACACCGAGACGGATAATGCTGCGAGCTGGGATTTTCCTCGTGATGAGTAGAATTTGAATATTGCATATCACGGCTTCCATGAGGCTACGACGAAGGTTGTCTGAAGTTTTGATTCTGAAATAACACACAGACGATCTTCGCAAAGATCGCCAAGACTTCAAGAAGCGGCCAGGTGGTGCGAAAACGAACGCGCGGCGAAAAGGAACCGAAGGCGAGCCACCGAAAAAAGCCGCGACCAACGCACGCGCCGAACCTCCAGCGAATTTGTCCGCGACGAAGGGAAGCTTCACGAAAAAACGCGTTCGGTTCAACGTGGACTTCGACGGAGAAGCCGGCGATACGCAAAGTGCCGCGGTTCCATCAAGTTCAAGTTCTGTGGGGCACGACGAAAAAAAAAGGGGACGCTCGCGCACGCGCAAAACGGTGGCCAACACTTCTGCTCTAGCGCGTCACCAAAAACGGCGAAAAGCGTCAGCGTCAAAAGCAGCAGCCATAAGTAGCGACTGCGCTTCCAGTTCCAGTTCCACCGATCATGACTGCGGCTCCAGTTCCACTTCCAGTTGCTCTGATGTTCCGCTGAGGCCTTTGCTGTCGTCGTGGTTACCATCCGCTGCAACCTCCGCGAAGCAGCACTCCTCGTCGGCAGCTGCACTGTCACTGAATAGAAACAGAAGTAGGCGCGGCGGCGTGATGGAGGCGACGGGCTGGGGCGGCAACGAAACAGGTGTCGCAAGCGAGAAAAAATCACCGACGCAGATGACGCAAGCTGAAGCCGACGCCGTCTGCGGATCAGATTTCAACTCCAGGGCCGCAACTGCGACGAGTAGTCCAGGCGCTCAACCTCACGGGGAATCGGATCAAGCAGAGGGGCTAGATGTCGAAGTCGATCACGCCGCTCTTCACTACTACCACGAGAAGCTGCTGCGTCCAGTGCTAAAGGAGCGGCACAGCACGCACAGGAAGCCGGCATTAGTTTCCTACAATTAACTTAACATGCGGACATAGGTAACGTCGCCACGAGTGCCGTGAGCGTGTTTGCTCTGATGGGGATGAAGAACGTGAAGCACGTGCGTGCTTCACCCGACGAGGCCAAATCCAATCAGCCCTACGGGCCGCGCGACTGGATCGACAATTCGCTCGCGCGTTCCGAGTCCAAGTAGAGGACCAAAAAAATTGCACTCCGCGGCTTCGAGTGCGCGAGAAGCGCCGCTTTCTTAGTAGCGCTCGCGGCAGTGGGAGTGGCCGTGGCGGCTAGCGGGTAGAAAGTCCGGACTGCGAAGCTCGGGCTATGACGTGCGTTTTTTATTTCATGCTTTCGCTCAGAGCAGGACCACTCAATCTTAATAAGTAGATGAATCAGGATCAGCCTGATTGCGTTCTCTGAGTCGGAGTCGGACTCGGAGCCCTGTCGATTCGTTAGCGCTAATCTAAATCGCGCAAATGGAGTTGAAAACGCTCTCAGTTTCAATCTTTATATCCACAAACTATTAAGAGCACAGACATTAGCTTCTGGCTACGGCTACAAGAGGTAGAAAAAAATGACGCGCACACCCACACGAGAGCCAGGCTTGACGCGCTTAGCATTATCTACTAAAGCATATATTCTAGAAGTGTTAGTATTAACTGTGTGCGTCTATGTGTATCCAGACGAGGATACTAGGTGTAGAATATTTCGCCTGCTGCTGACCTTATGCGATGCTTTGGCTTCTCTGTGCAGGCATTTAAAGTGCGGCATTATTACTGGGAGGCTGGAGAAGGAGGATTTGGAGGAGATGGAGGCCTTGGATCTTCCCGGTGCAAGGTGTCTCGCCGCTGCTTCCGAGTTGGGATGGGTCGCGCGATCGATATCAGACTTTTTCGAGGTGAAGCTCCCTTCTGGGAAGGTTGAAACGCTGGAGCTATTGCTGAACAGCATAGCTTTCAACCTCGTCATGGAAGAAGAGGCGACGACTGCGATAAGCGAGAGCGAGGTGGTGGGGTTCGCGGTACAAGTGGACAAGACCAGTGTGGGGATCAAAGTCGCAAGTAAGCGGGAGGGCGAGCCGCAATCCAGAGGAAAAGCGAAACCTACAGACGAAAAGCAGACAGAGGCTGCAGAGGACGACCCGCTTCTCACGCCAGAGGAGAAGGCGCTAAAAAAAAAGGTTGAAATGTATCTCGGACGTTCGGTAGTGCGGCTGGAGAGAAACTCCCGCCTGCTGGGAATCATATCAGCGGTGATCATTCCGCATCCGTGCCCCGACGTCGGGGTCGACAACGAAAAGGACAGCCTCGAGATCGACAAGCCGCGATCTGAAAAAAGTGCGGATGGCGCCCCTTCGTCGTTGTCCGCCTCCGAAGACGCATCGGAATCGAAACCGAAACGGAAGCACAAGTTCATCCGCCGTAGTCATGAACTTCGGCGGATGGGGTTGCCAGCAGTAATCCCGCGAACCGTTGCAAAATCGCGGAAAGAACTAGAAGAGACACAGCCACAAAATAATATCGCCGAGGATGGTGCCGCCGCTGCAGCTAGTACGCGGGAAGGACAAGGGGATCAAAATCAAGAAAGTGGCACTTTTGATGACATTTTTTTCCTCATCGACGGGGAGTACCTTCTCGACCCAGCCGACGCGGAAGAAGTGCAGCTTGAAGATTCGGACTCGGTAAAAACCGCGTGCGCGTTAATAGGGGAAACGATAAACATCCTGGCAGCTGCGCATGGCGAACGGTTAGCGGATTGCGACCTCGGCAGCGCCGGTGGACAAAACGAAGCACCTCGACGAAGCGGCCGACGCAGGGGAGAAACAAAAACAAAACAGCTGAGCATCTTCGTTACGTGCGATAAAGGTGAACTTCCGGCCATCTACCTCTACTTCGCGTGGCTCCGAATCGCGGCGAGGAGTCTGAGATCGAGCGGATCCGTGTTGAAAATCATGGTTCACTGTGACAACTGCAAGCTGCATATGCTTGCAACGTCGCAGGCGGAAGGCGTGACAGCATGCGTGGACTACTACGGAGGGTATACGTCGATGCGCGCTTTTGAAGAACGAAGCCGGTGCCTGGCGGCGTGCACGAGGATGAGAACGTATTGCGGTTTTACTTAATTCGTGCGATTTCAGTAATTTTAATTTTTCATCAGCTCATGCGGGCTAGCGTGTTGGAGACTGATGATGTCCATGTCGTGTAGCAGAAAAATAATAGCTCGCAATACAACCATCACCATGAACTCCATGGGCCTGTACCTCGTCGCTGAACGTGAGCCCAATTATGTTGGTCGCAATCCTTCCAATTGCATGAGAGACCAATAATATGACCGTGTGAATTTTATCGAAGGAAACGCAGGTAGGAGGGGGCTACGGATCCAGAATCCACCTCGTCCAAGTCAAGCTAAAAGAAATCAAACGAGGACGCGGGCGAGCTATGGCGCGATCATTTTTCGTACTCACTGATCATCATCAGCTTCAGCAGGGGCGGGCAAACCGCTACCGCTATCGTGATAGTCTTCCTTCAGCCGAACCGCAAGCCAAGTCGAAAAAAACGAAATTACCACCACACTAATATTTTCAGACAAAGCGGCGTCGTGGGCAGCGTCCGAAAGCTGACCATCGTGAAGCCGGACCGCCTCGACGAAAACGAACTTGCTGAATTTAATGCCCGCGCGGATTACACCAAGCACTTTCATCTGTTCTACGCCACCGCATTCAAAAAGTGTTTTTACCACTCCGTCGCTGAAGACGCCGACCCATCAGCCGCAGCAGACGGACCTGCTGGCTTCAATCCGCGACGGATTCTTCTCGATGCCAGTATCGCCGTGCGGCGAGGAGCCGAGAAATTGTTTGAGTTGGCGAAGAATGGACTGGTGCTCAAGCTGGCGTCATTATTTTCAGCAACGTGGTGGCCGGTCCCATCGCATGCGCGGTGGTACACGATGACGGTCATCTTCAACGCAATCATCAGTCTCGGTTGGAGTGGGGCATCAGTTTTGAAAGGAAACGCGGAATGCCACCACTCCGGAGGAGAAAAGAGCAGCTTCACCGAAACCGAGCAGAAATTCTTGCGAAGGGCGGCGGTTCTGAGTTCGGTGGTGTCGCGGCCAGGCGCCGCTGCTCAAGCCGTTGGCATTGCGGCTACGAGCTACGACCAGAACCAAGATTTGTGCGAGGAGGCAGAGATTCGCCGTCGCCGTCTGCAGGCTTTCTTGGCTGCTTTACTATGCGCGTTCTATCAGGTGCTTTTCGTACCGCTAGACATCGAGCTGGCGAACGGCGGGGAGTGCACTTCGGAGGAGGCAGCGATCGCGCGCGAATCTGTTGTAGTCGGTTTGTTGCGCGCCATGGGCTCGCATTTCTCGCGCGTTGAGTGCCAGGTTCCGGCGATGACGCGACTAGGAACATCTTTTTCAAACCTCGACGGCGACGAAGCAAAATCCATCCTCCTCAACAAAGTAGTAGCTGGGGCGCATACCAGCTACGAACGCCTTGGCGGGGTAGCTTCCAGCAAGTGCTTCCCTACCGAAGCCTCCTCACCAGCAACCGACGAGAAAGAGTTCAAACAGTGGATGACGTCGCACGATTCGCGGGCCAGCGTGCTCGCGTTTGCCTCCTGCATCGAAACCCTCGCCAGCGTCCGTCATGACGGGGAGCGAGTTGATATCTTGGAGGAGTTTCTGGCCATGGCGGAGCACGTGAGGGATCATTCTGTGGACATAGAAGTGTTCCATATTTAAGGAGACGGACCCAAGGCCAGCTGCGAACTGCAACTCGCCAAGAACGAGAGCGCAAGGCCCAGCCCTCGTTCTTCGCTTGGAAAATCTTTTCGCAGCTGGTCTGATTTGTAAAATATTTATCCAAAGGATATTTCCCATGGCAAGAACAGATCCGGGGCGTGGAAAAATTGCCAGATGAATGGCGCTTCGGCGCAGGCGAAATACTATTCGCGCGGGGTGGTGGCCGCTGTCAATCGGATGAAGTCGTTCTTTTTCAAAGAGAAAGTCTTGCGCCGCCGAGCGCGGAGCGCTCCAGCAAGATTCGGAGCACTCTACGAACATCGGCACGAAACGAAATCCCACAACGAGAAACTGGACGAGTGCGACGATTTGTCGAAGGCAGAGAAGATTGTGCTGAGGAGCAAGAACATTGAACGGCGGATGGGGAAAGGGGAGAACGCTATGGATGAGGCTATCGCTGTGCTGCGGAAAATGTGGCTTGCGGGCGTCGACCAAACAGCGAAGGAGACGCTTATGGACTCAGGTCTGCGATCACGCTCAGCGTGCCTTTCCATAGCCTATGTATCTTTCGCCTCCGCCTGGGCGCCGATTTACGGATACTAAAGCGGAGCAAATACGTAGTAGCGCTGCTCGCTGTCGCTAACTGTGACTATAGCTTTTACGTATCATGCGCATACTTAGATATAGGCTGGCTGGTTGGTTGTACTAGATAGCATGTCAGAACAAGTCGGCTCCTGCGATTTGTATTCCCGCAGGCTTGTGATTTACTCGTGTTGCCGGCTAGAATCGGACTCAGTCGAAGGGTTCGCCTTCGCGTTCGCAAACGGTGCCAGCGGGCGGCAGTCTGTTTCTCCGGACGCATGCCACATGTGGTTTGGTGGTTGGTTCGCAGTCTCGGTCTCGAACCAGTAGGGTGCTCGGGCACATATCACTCTGCCCACTGCTGATTGGTTGGCAGCCCCGGAGCTGCGGCGCGGGCAAGCCCCGGAGCTGCTTGGTTCTCGCTCTCGAGCTCATAGGACGCTCGGGCACATACACACTCCACTTTGCCCGCCGGCCGCACGCGCCAAACGAAAACGAAGTAACGTCATTGCCATAGAAACCCAAAAAATGAACGCAGCACCCGTGACAATCGTGTGCGGTAGGTCGAGGCGACGCACTAGACCTGAGTCTCATCTAAGATTATCGAGCGGCTGGCTTGGACTCGGTTGAGAATGTTGGAGCTGCGGACGAGCGGTGACTTGCGGTTCACGCGGGTAGCAATTGAACTTAAAAGCTGGACGCGCCCGCCAAATGCTAAGACTGCAGCGAAAATTAACGACACCCACAAGCATACTTCTTCTTCGACGCATACTTTGTCAAGGTCGCATATTTCTGCTGCTAGGCCGTCTTCGTCGACGATTAGCGTCCATCTTCGAGGAGCCCCGTGCGTTGTAATACTTAGCAGCAACAGCTGTAATTGCACCGAAGAACTAAAAGCAATTCTTGCAGGCGTGCGCTAACGCTGTTTGTGCTTCGTTTTCTTAGCATTTGGGGCCGTCACACTGCAACTTTCTGAACGCAGTGCGTCAGTCTACAGCCGGTTTTGTTTCGAAGACGGGGACTCGGGATGGGTCATGGAGGCGCATAAACAAACTGATGACTGGTGGGCCGTGTCCTCCCCCCTTGCGCGTCTCATCGGATATCTGCGGCAAACGCGGGCGGTAGCACGCAGAGGATGGAAGCACGGAATCAAAGACCAGGACCCGGCTCCAGAGCAGCAGCAAAACTCCAGAGCAGCAGCTGGTTCGTCGAAGCGGCCGAAGGCGAAGTTGCAGCCAGCAGCGAAATCTAAAGCGGCAG
>RXOD01005419.1:0-14205 GCA_005223375.1 Amoebophrya sp. AT5.2 | reverse complement strand
GACAGATAGCAAGAACCTCACCAATATTAAAAATTCTAAGAGGACAAGCAGCAGTGTTTGATAGTGAATCAATTGTGTACATCACAAGAACGTCATCACATGTGACAAAATCAATGTGAGAGGAGTACTCTATGATACATGCGTGACGTCCACATGACTAGATTTCGCATTTTTTTATTAGGTTTCTATCACTTTATATGCTTTTTCATCACGCTAAAATCAATGACACTTACACATTACAAGGACTGTGACGCCGTGTCCGTGCGGTAAACGTACAACCAGACCGCCAGCATCACGCAGATGCGCCGGATGCTGTGAAAGAACCGTATCACGAGTAAACGACCCCCCGGCTGTGCGCCGACGATGTGATGCGTGCGATCGATGTGATTCGCACGACTTCGATTCGTATCACACTCTGGAAAAGCGCCATCTTTCTATCCGACTCCAAGTAGACGAGGGCACACCCAAGCGCGGAACAAACATGTGACGCGGATGGCTCAAAACCGTATCACAGTTCACAAAACACGTGCGAAAACCACTGAGTGGAGGGCCGCTGCATCTTCATGATCTCCGGAAACATTTAAATTCAAAAAATTTAATTTTTATTATTTTTTCGAGTCCTTGCCCTTGGCCCTGCCCTGGGCTTGTCCTTGAGATGCAGCGGAGACTGTGCGCCACCCGGCAGCACCCTTGTTGCGCAATGGTCCGGCAGCCCCTGGTGTCGAGACCAGCGTCTTTCGAGCCACACGCCCAAGAACCGTAACAGGTGCGTGGGGATAACGCGGCTCCTGAACAGGCGCCGAGATGGATATCGATGAACAAAGAATAAGTACGCACGCACGTCGCACCATGGTCGTACAGCTCTCGCGCTCCGGCCTGTGTCCTAATTCTCCCAGGACAAAGCCAGATTCTACCCGAGGACC
Organism: Amoebophrya sp. AT5.2; assembly: GCA_005223375.1. Classification (NCBI taxonomy): domain Eukaryota; class Dinophyceae; order Syndiniales; family Amoebophryaceae; genus Amoebophrya; species Amoebophrya sp. AT5.2. Next base: position 13,282 of record RXOD01005419.1, on the reverse strand, counting down.
AAAGCCTACCCTTGATGCAGATTGCAGCTGCGGAAGTTGCAGATTTCCATCTTCGTGGAGAGGAAGAGAGGGACCTCGCATGCTGACCAACTCGCCCCGAGCATTTCTTGACGTGCACCACGAACCCTGGACCTACGAGAACGACGCGATCGCGCGCTTGTTGGATCGACCTGGAAGTCGTGGTCGGGGGCAAAAATATAGCTACAACAAAGCGCCGGGGGTACACATGAATTGTTCTTCTAGAATCAGAAGAGGCTGTGAGTGTGACTGCGGCGCCCGTTTTCATTGTTCTTCGGGTTCCGCCGCGAAGTCGCGCTCTCAGAAACTGACGTCGTGCAAGCGCACCAGCGCGCAGGAGTCAAGTGGCGCTTCCGACGATGCCGAGCCGCTCCGTCCTCCACCAGTAGAACCTTATTGATTATTTTAAGTTTTTTATGTGCAAAACCGATTGTTGTTCATACGAGACACTCACTAAAATCAAGCCTAAAGGAGCTGCGTCTGCGCGTAGCATGTAAAATCAGCGGAAACTAAATTGCCCACGACTGAAGCAAGGGAGGCAAGGCGCCGAGCGTTCTCAATCCTCAATTTGCACTAAGGTCAGAGTACGACGTAGAAATAGGCTTATTCGATATCGACATCAGGGCTTTGCAACGCCCCACAGGAGCTACAATTCTCACAGGTGAGGTAGCATCGGCGGACTGGGTGCGGACGCAGCGAGATGCGGTTTTGCGTCGGGTAAAATACTTGAATTCTTGAAACGCTTTGCACGAGGGACTGCAACCTGGATAGCCGAGGCAGCAATCGCAGAAGTCGGGCACGACGCCGCGATGCAGTTTTCCATCTGGAATAAGACGTACAACGGGGGTACAGCCGGAGCCGCAATCGCCACATTTATTTGATGCATTTGATTTTGAGCCAGCTGCGCCGAGGCGTATACGGTGGTCCATTTGCCCCGGGATTTGCGCGCGGCTGCTGCTAGTGATGCCTTCCTTTGATTTCGTCCCAACTACGCTGTTGTATGCTTTAAACTCAAACAATAGAAACTGCAACTCCACCACCTAGGTAGCATTAGATTTTTCACTACTTACTTATATATACAGTTTTTTGTTCATCATGTAAACGGTGGTCGTGGGGGACCATCGATCCTGATGTAAACGGCGTCGATCGGGATGCGGACGCGCATTGATGGTCTTTTACAAGTACAACTGAAAGCGATCCTCAATTGATATCTCTGCTGCTCCTGGGTGCTGAAATGAGGCTCTGGTAGACTCATGCATCCATTGTTACCCCCCGTGACAAGCGTCTCAACAGAGTCAGCGTGCGCCAGTTCAAAATTATGGGATAGAAAACTCATCACTGCTCTCGCATCGTAGTTTATACAGTGACTTAAACCGCCCTACAGTTTCGCATCAATGCTTTCGTAGCAGGACCGCTGGCCGCCGTTCTTGAGCACGAGTTGGACCTAGTACCTTCTGTTTGGGTAATACTACTTGGCTAGTACAAGCAATAGCAATAGCAAAACCGTTTATAAGTATTCATTTTCGCGCTCAACAGGAACAGCACGCCAGGACAAGCGACTCATTCATTGAATTCAAAATTTTGAGAAAGAAAATCAATCACACCCTCTCAGCGCAAGGTATAGTAACCCGAGGACATTAAGACTGCCATTAACACCGTGCTCCACACCTCGCGTACCGGCGAGAATCCTGCGTACCGCTGCGCTGTGAGAGCGCAAAGCTCCACGAGGAAAAGCTGAATCTCGCATATGATTTCCCCTAGTACGACCGCGCCGTCCCTCCGTTAAAACTCGAAGTTGTGCTTCCGTACTCGACGCTCTCGTACTGATTATTCCTTGTTGTGCACGTCATGCTTCCGAGTTCCGACCCCGTGGAATTGGCCGCGGCCTCTCGTGCTATTATATCCGTACTCGCGGACGCATCTTCTGCAACTGCATGGTGAATCCGTTCTCTTCGCCCCGTGCATTTATTTTGTCGTTGCGTGTTTCTATACCACTTTAAAAATTTTCGTCTGATATCTACTCTCTGCCGATCTCGTGGTGCGCTCTTGTCTACTGCGGTGGTTTTGTTTTATCGGCGCGCTTCATGATGTTCATCATGCCTCTTATTTTTTGTACTTCCCATTGCCATTGATTCCCATCCGCCTTACCATGTAATAGTGCCCTCCGCTCTTTCTAGTTTTTACATCAAATACAAACCTGCTAAGTAACTACGTAGTCAGTCGCTATCGGAACTACAAAACAAAGACAGCGGAACTACAAAACGCGGAGATCTACATCAGTGACAGCTGAACCATAAAACACGACCATGACAGGGATCCTGCGCTCCCAGTTCTCGATCGCGTCGCTGCGAACTGGAGCCATCACGCGGCCGGTTTGCCACCACTCGGTGGCAAGCCGGCTGCTCACCGCGGGTAAGTACATTTTTCCACTCTAAATGTACTCCTGACGCCTTCTACAATGACCACTAACTTGTAGTCAAGTTGCTTCGCGAGGTCTCATCGATTTCGATTCTTCACTCGCAGCCATAAAAAGGAGCACTCTGCGTCTACTATCACTGATCCCTATCCAAATCTATCTAAGTATGTGCGTAGTTCATTTTCTTCATCAATGAATCAATTAAATTTCAATCTGTTCATGCAGGGCCTCTGCTGCAACTGCAGCCCCAGTGGTTTCCTTGGCGCGAACTTGGGCAGGCGCGAGAGCAGCACCATCGCGCGCGGAAATTGACGAAGAAACCGAGCGGGTTGAGCGCCGGAGGCATCTGTGACGTCTACCCACCTGCGTCTCCGAGGACTTCTACCGAGGACGGTGAAGACGCTTCATCTGCCTCCGAGGACGGTGAAGACGCTTTCTGGGAGGAGCATGAAGCCTCCTACATGTCTGCGGCGAGCTCCTACCACACGGCGCGGTCTGGCAGTGAGTACGGCGCGGAGAGGAGCTTTCAGACTTGCCGGGAGGACGAAGACTCTTTCTGTTCCCTTTGAGATATGGCGCTGTGCCTGTACGTAGTGCTAGTAGAAGCACACGTATAAGATGAAGCACTACCCTAGACTACCCGACCCGACCCTGCATGTACAGTACTTCTAGGAAAAAGATCATACCATGAACATATTATGTGTACCATGGAAGAAATCGCACTGCCATCACATCTTCTAAAACTCGCAGAAAAATGTAAAAAACCAGAAGCGACACAGTGAGAAGGAACCGGAAACACGAGGGGCGGTTTCTCCAGTAGTTGCGTTGCAACACGGTTGGCGTTCATCTACGGATCGAGACCCTTGAGGGGTGGAAGGGGAGGGCCGCCAGCTCGTTCCCCTTCCCTCAGCCCGTCTTCTAGTCGTGACCACTCACAGTCACACAATTCTCCTAGCGACGCGCAGCCAGGACCAGGTCGAGTGGCAAATCCAAATTCTGCTCTTCCTATAACAAAGCACAAGAATTCGGGAGAGATCACTGCAGCAGATGCGAGAGGGTGAGAGGAAGTCAGCATGTGTAGAGAGTACAGAGCAGGAGACTGTGTGGGCAGCTGAAAGACATGATAGATACTTTTTCATTTTCTGCACGTGCCTATATGTATCCGCGAGAGTCAAAGGCTTTCCGAGTTGTCTAGAACTAAGCCGCTGACTTGTCGGCGTCTTCCTGCCTATAAAAGAATCTTAGACTTATTGGCGTCGAAGTCGAAGACTGAATAGCTGCATAGTTAGGCTCCGGACCTGCTTCAAGATGGGGAGGTCGCTGCGGCATGATGTGCTGGCGTGCTTAAGGATCCAGAGGCGTTGACGGCGAGACGGCGGCGCCCGCCGTGTGCCTGGACCTGGACAGTTGGCTGGGGCTGTGGTCGTGTTCACTTGTCTGCCAGCCCCACGATTTTGCACGTCATGGATGGGCGCCGCCGTGCGGTCGTTGGTGCGGTCCGCGTCGACGGATGGCCTTGCTGGAAGAACATTTGTCAAGCACTTGCCCAGGCTCGCCGTCCCATGGATAAAGCCGCACGCTGGGCATCGGGCGACGGTTTGGATTCGGCCGCCAACAAGAGCAGCACGCGCGCGCGCATCCTGGGAGTGGAACCTCGCGGCGCAGGGCCCGAGGATCTCGGCAAGCAGGGAGCGGAATTTGGTGCGACGTCGGCGTTGCCCAACATCGCTATGGGCCGCTGGAAAAAGAAAGAGGGGGGTGGGTGGAGCAGAGTGGGAGGGGCGTGACTGTTTGTGGTGTATATCTATGTCGTGACTTTATTTTTATTTCCGATGAGGACTACCCTACCCTGCTGCGACTACCCACGGAAGTGCTTCTACGTCTACTTGTACCTGACTGGGCGCCCCAGCGGAGTGACTCGGTTAGAGCCGGAGGATCTTGCGCCATCAGTTCACAGGTCGCGGCCGCCTCCTCGCGCGCGGGGGCTTCGCACAAACTTCCAGCGGTGTGGAGTAACAAAAGCAAGAAGATGGACGCAAAGAAGTTGCGCCGTGGGCAATCACTCGCCTGGTGTGCCGCCGCTCGCATTCGGTGGCTGGCCGACCTCTCGCCATGGGTATATGGGTAAGGAGATTGCTCCCCTGGCGCTGGCCTTGCGATTTTTGTACTCATGCCGCCTCCCACAGTGATTGCTTGTAGGCAAGACGCTTCGCCGTTTCGCGAGGGCTCGCCGATTCTTCATTCGCAGCCATGGAAAGGAGCACGCTGCGGAGCACTTTCGTCGCAATTTTCAGAGAATCGGTCTGCTGCTTTATGCACAGCAGCGCACAGATGGGCTGCGACTCCTCTCGCGGCAGATTGCGATGAAGCGTGCGCGTGCGCGTAGTTGTGCTGATACACTCATAGTAGATCGCTTGACTGAGGCAACGAAGTCTACGCTCAAACCAAGTAGGCTCTGTGCGGTCCCGTACTTCGTTATTTCGTAGGATGCGCATTGAGCCAATGTTCACTTTTATTACCGCTTCCTCAAGGCGCCGAGCGGCACTGGCTGCGATTTTACTCGCGCTGCTGTAACGACCGGCTGCAGGGCCGGATGCATGCAACTTGGTCACTTCTGACACCATGTTGCACCCCCTGTGCGCGGTCCAGAATTGTGAGTACCGCTGCGCTGTGTGTGAGCGCAAAGCTCATAGATGAAAAGCTGAATCTTGTGGCCAATCGCAATGAATCGGATGACGTGACATGAAGCAGGGGTGAAGATTTTTGTCTTTTGTTTCTCGGAATAGTTGGCTTCGCATGCGTCGTGCACTCGTAGCTGTGATCGTGAAGATGAAGCTTGGCGGTTCCCGGTGATGGTCGCATGACGTGACTTCTCGGTTACTTGTTCTTCGTATCGGTACCGTTGCAGAATCAATCTGGTCTCGGCCTCGGTCGCGGCAATGACGTGATCAGCTCATTTTGATCCTTGTTGCTATTTTCAAGCCCAATGCCAACGTGAACGCTTAGTACTGATTCCGGCCCTAACTACGCTAAAAAAACCTATACATAGAAGAAAGTGTAGCTGCAGCTCAAATCCAAGTGCGGGCTGAGCGCTTTTATTTTTACCTCAGGTCCCTCTCCCCGCTGTCGCCCCTGCTGGTAGATCTCGATCTCCTGGCTCTTCGAGAAATAAATTGATTGTCGAACGTACCACAAAACATCACGATCATCTTAGATGAGGAGCAGCACTACATCTACTACGTACCACGGCATGCGAGGGTGAATCAGTTCTCCTTCTCACTACATCTACTATACGTAGTACTACTTCGACACTTTTGCTTTAGCTTTCCTTCTGATGCCGGCCGACTTGTTGTTTGTGGTCGGTGCCGGTGCGGTGGTGGTTGCGGAAGCCACGACGGTGATCGGGTTTTGGTTCGCCAATTGGGGCAAGGAGCAGGACGCGCTCGTGCACCATTTCGAGCCTGCTGTTGACACACAAGTGTCGGACGCTGCTTCAGGATTCCAGCGCCAACTGCGCCTCTTGGAGCGGTTGGGGGAACGCCAGAGACGCTCACTGCTGCCACCGTCGCCGTCCACGAGCGAGGGGGGCGATGGCACTGCTTCGGAGGACGCGACGGCGACAGCCAGCGAGGACACGGAGACGGATGGCCAGGAGATGACCTGTGGGGTAGGGGAACAAGTTCAGCATCAAGTTTCGGAAGCAGCACTAGGGGATGCGTGCGAGAAATCTTCACGACGCAGAGCAGGTGGAGGGGCTACGACTTAGGGTCGAAAAAGCGTTTTTCTAAAGGAGCGCTGGAGTGGAGGAGGAAGCAGGGCAGGAGGAAGCACGTTTGGTGGAAACAGTGGAGGATGAGACACAATAATGTAAGTACTCGAACTTTTCGTACGTGAAGCAGCCCTCCACCACTTTCAGGCGGTTGAGCTACGGAGCTACTTACAACATGTGGGTACTGTTACCCCAAAAGGTTCGGTACATCAATTAATATCCACTTCTTCCAAGTCGCACGCGCACCTGTTACTGAGGGCATTTGTGAGTGGGCGTGCAGGGCGCACCCAAACGTGAAGCAAAGCGCAATGAAATCAGGAACATCAAGAAAGATGAAAAAATAAATTGTAAACGCAGATAACCCAGCCGTTGGGTTGCTGGGCGCTGGAATGAATCTCAATCTCCCAAAATGTAGCGATAATTCTTTTTGAAGAGAAGCAGAAAGTTTATTTGATGGAGGGAGAAGCAATGCTCGTATGATAGTGGTCGTTTTTCTTCGTCTTCGAGATCTTCACCTTAATAATCGCTCGGATCTAAGCACAAATATCGTCGATCTCAGTTCATAGCTGCTATTCTTGTGACGTTTTCTTTTCTACGGCCTCGCATGTAGTACAACTCCGTGTATGATTGATACTTCCCAAGGCCAAGACTTTGGTAACAATACTTTGTTTGCATCAGAAAGCGGCCAAAGCCGGACACATCGAGACCTTCTACACACCAAAACAGCCCTTGCCTTTCTTCTAGGACATTGTTGTACTTGGACGAGGACCAGAAGCAGCCAGCTTCTTGTGCTACATCCACCAACCGCTGACTCTGAAGATTGCTCTCTCTTTCTCTTCTCCATGATCTACTTATCGTAAAGGACGTAAAGGACATGTACAACTCCACGATCTACTTATCGTAAAGGACAGTACTTTGACTTAGAGTTAGAGATAAAACAACTTGAACTTTTGGCTTTTACATGCTTCAGCTCGACTGCGCCTGAGACCATGCATCGGATGCCAATATTTTCCAGCGCTGGTGGGCGCGCACTGCTGGCGTATGCCTTCGGGCAGGCGCTTCCGGGCTCATCCTCGCCAGCATTACCTCTACCTCGACCGGTCAACATCATCGCGGCACCGTCGCGGGGGTTCGCGTTTGCGCCCCCCGCGATTCGGAACTGGGACGGGGGGGTTCCTGCAGAAGCCCATGCGGATGCGGACGTGGTGGCGCAGGCCGTGCTACGGGGCTGGCTTACGGATTCGCATCCGGTGTGGCAGCAACTTCCGGAGACGCTTGAGGAGCAGCGCCTCCCGCTGGCGTTGGCCGCTGCGGTGCGCTCGGCGGAGGCCCAGGACCATTCGGCCAGAGCGCTTCAAGACATGACAATCTGGTGGCGGAATTTGCATTCAACTAGCCCCCAGCTCCGGCAGCAGCTACTCCGACACCCAGAATTCGTCGCAGCGGCACTCAGCGTTGGCATCCACGCACGCGGGTTCTTCCGGTCGGTGGGTGAGGTTCAAGGCGCGTTGCCCCTCGATTCAAGTGTAAGGGACCATCCGGCTGTCATCGCAGCCGGGCTCCGCGCGCACTCAGATTTTCTTGAGGGACAAGAGGACGCTCTACGCACCTTCGGAATCACGAGCTGGGAGCGCGACGTCCCAGACGCGGCCAAAAATGATCCGGACGTAGTGGTGGCTGCTCTGGAGATGGTGAATCCGCTGGTGACAGAGACAGGGATGGAATCAAACCTTGTTGACCAGGGCGCCGTCCCGGCGCATTTACGGGGCCATCTGATCTCGGATCCGCGGGCCCAGGTCCCGCAGCACCTGTGGCAGGACCCGGCCGTTGTCTACGCACTGCTTACGACGGAGGGCAGCGGCGCCCACGGCCTTAAGTACGGCGGGGAGGACCAGGACCACGACGAGCACGACAATGGTACGGAAGATGAGGAGCTTGCGTCGCAGGAGACCACGCACTGTCAGCACATTGGATGGGTGTCGAGCTGGGAGGATGTTCCGGTTCAAATTCGGGGGGACGAGAGTGTCGCTTGGACCGGCATCGCCTGTGGGTGGGTCACGGACTTCTGGAACCAGGTGCCGGAGCCCGCGAAGAGCAACGAGAATGTGTTGGAGTTCGCGCACGACGAGGGGGTACTGCACGGTCACGGGTGGTGGGGCGCAATCTCAAAAACCGACGTCGGGTCAGCGTCGGAGGAGGATTTGGAGCGAGCTGGTGTAGTGGGCAAAGAGAAATAAGATTCAAGATTGTGATAAATCAACTTTTACCCCCAGGTGGGCATATCAATCAATCAATGACACCAAGTAACTACCTACTCAGATAGGTAGATGAAGTACGAGGAGGACGAGGACGAGTATTCCAGAAAGCGGAATGCAGTGGCACTCGTGCCGCTGGACTTGGAAAGAGTAGACCAGTGAGAGCAAGAACGTCAACGCCAGGGACGCTTTCTCGGAAGCAAGAAGTAGTACAAGCAACGGAAGAGCAGGATGAAGATCATCTCGACAGCCCGGGGTCGTCGTCGTGCACGCAGCACTTACCGCCTTCCAGCCAATCTGCCGCTGATGTTCCGCGTCGTTGTCCGGCGAAGGCAGTACTTATAGCCGCGATTGAGGTGGAAGCCTTTGGCGTGGACAGCGACGTTGAATGAAGTATGCGCCCAATCCCCATCTCGCCCACGTGTACTAACTTTAGTGCGCCACCTCCAAAACCAGAAGAAGTACTGAGTCTGAGCAGTGCAGTGAGCACACCCACACGAGGAGAAAAGCCTGCTGCAACTCATAGCTGGGATGAATTCGTTTTTCAATTTTATTCCCCCGTGTGCTTGAATTAGCGTGAAGGAGCTTGTCTGAGCGGTAAAGACTGCGCCCGCAGCTGAAGTACTTAGACATGAAGACTTTTGATGTGCTGACCTCACTACGACTGCTGACGAGTTTTGCTTTTGGTCTTCAAATTGAAATTGCATAAATGTAATTGAAACTTCGCTCCTGCTCCAGAGACAGACTCCAAACAGAGCATAAGAAGTAGCACAACTTTACGCGGCATCAACAAAAAAACATACAGAGGAGCAAGGTTCTACGTGGCCTACCTCGAGGGTGTTGCGGTTGCGCTGCTGAAGTTAGTATTCGTGTGTACACAACAAGCAAAACGGGATTGGGGTAGCTACTCCATCACTTTTTCCAAGTCATGCCTGCTTGCCAGGGAAGTCGTCAGCGGACGCGCCTCAGGGTGCGCACCAATGAATAACGTGCAGGTGAAGGAGGCATGAAATCGGGATGATGGCTGGGCGCTCGCAAGAATTTTTCAGACTGCAGCGTCGGCAATCTAAGTACCTTGAGCAACAGAGAGTTGCTGTTGATCTTCCTTGATGGGGACAAACCACTGTTCGAGATCTGCGATGATTTGGATCCAAGCAAATAGCTTCTGTGATCGTCGATCCCAAAATTTCATTGATTCGTTGCTGCTACTCTATGCGACTGCTTTTGTTTTGCCGCGGCATCGCGCGTAGATCGACGATGGATACCTATTCTTGCTTCTCAAGAATCGGGGAACTTCTGCAAACAGCCAAAGGAAAGCCGGATACATACAACAGTGACAACCTCTCCAACTTCTACAACAGCAGCTTATCAGTACCGTACAGGACCAGGACGTATGCACCAGTTTTATGCTTCTATTGAAGCAAGAAAATCGTTTACTAGACGTAGAGACTCTCCATCTCCAAATTCATTTTGTCTGTCCGTGCACTGATATCTCGAGCCATGCATTGCTTGACGTAAACTTCCGACCGCTGTTCTTAATTTTAATTATATTTTTTTGTTGAAGTTGTTGAACTACAACTAATCTATGCATATTTTTCCTTGCAAGTAGAAGTAGCAAATAAACCAAAACCATGCCAATCTCCTCTTGCGCCGGTGGACCACGCGTACTTCTGGCGTTTGCCCTCGGCCTAGCAGCGCACGCAGTTCGCGTCAAGCCAGGCGCGCGCTCTTCCGCCGCGAGACAGAAAAAAAGCCCGGGCCGCAGCGGTCCCTCAACGGAGCAGGCCAGTGTCGCAAAGGTGTTGACTCCGGCGGAAAACGCGTACACTGCCGTTCTGCGCACTAACAGCTTCATTGTTGCAGAAGTGATGAACCGCGAGACAGAACCAGAAGTTGCACAACCCGGTGTAGAAGAACGGCCCAGCACCAGCAGTGACCATGATGATCACAAGAGTGCTAGCATGCCAGTTGCAGTAGCAGTGAGCTACAGTTCCGCTGGTGCGAGTACTTCTAGACAGGACTCCTACTCGAGCTCGACGTCAGTCAGGAGTGGAGGACCCTTTTTGGAGTCTCGCTCTCCATCGCCAACTCCAACGGAGTTCTGTGGCTACACAGATGATGTAAGGGTGCCCACAAAGGTGAAAGCGGGATGCTGCTCGCGCTCCTCCTCACCTCGACCGGCCGTCATCGCGGCGTCGCGGGCGTTTGTGCTCCCCGAGATTCGGAACTGGGAGGAGATTCCTGCGGAGGCGCGCATGGATCCGGACGTAGTGGCCCAGGCGTTGCTGCGGGGGTGGCTTTCGGATGCGGAGTGGCAACAGCTACCAGACATGTTCCGGGAGCAGCTCCTCCCCCGGGCGGTGGTAGCTGCAGTGCGCACCGCGGGGAGCCAGGGCGTGACGGGAGAGGCGTTCAAAGACATGGTCAGACGCTGGCGGAGCTTGGAATCGAGCCACCCCCAGCTCCGAAAGAGGTTGTTGCGAGACCCGGACTTCGTCGCGGCGGCACTCAAAAGCTTCGGCATGAACCGCAACTACGGGCTCTTTCGTTCGGTGGCCGAGGTTGAAGCGGCGCTGGCCCTCGATCCAAGTGTATTGCGGGCCCATCCAGCTGTGGTCGCGGAACTGATTCACCAGCAGCAGGAAACAGGTTCGACCTGTTTCGGAATCGCGAACTGGGAACGCGACGTCTCCGACGCGGCGAAGAACGATCCAGACGTCGTGGCGGCCGCTCTGGAATTCGAGTTGCCAGACTTGTTTTATCCAGAGATGGTGCGTCCGCGTTCTCCATCCTCGGAGACACTGAACTCCGACTCGGACGACGACCACTCAACGTCCCTGCCGAGGCATTTACCGGGCCTGCTGATTACAGATCCCGCGGCTCAAGTGCCCTGGCACTTGTGGCAACACCCGGACGTCGTCTACGCGCTGCTTACAGCACCGGGATACGGCGCCCATGGCCTCAAATATGGCGGCCGCGAGCTCGAGGACTACACTGGTTCTGGTACGGAAGACGAAGAAGATCAACTTGCTTCGCAGATGACCACGCACTGCCAGCATATTGGTGTCGAGCTGGGAGGATGTTCCGATTGAAATCCGGGGAGACATAGAGGTCGCTCAGACCGGCATCGTCTGTGGGTGGGTCACAGACTTCTTGGGCCAGGTACTGGAGCCCGCGAAAACCAGCGCAAAGTTGGTGTGGCTCGCCCGCAACAACGCTGTACTTAGGGCACACGGTGACGGCGGTGGTCACGGTGACGGCGGTGTGGTTGGACTTCTGCTCGATGGCACCCCCGTGTACAGATTTTAAGGCGGCAAATGCGCTGGAATGACAAAAATAGCCCGCAGCTGAGTGTTGTGATGAATAATTCATGACTCACCTACGTCACCTACTCCTTCTTACCGACGTTTGGCTTCGTAGTTCCCACGCGACTTTTGCGCCCCCCTTGTTTTTGGGGGGCGCACTTGGGCAGTTCTTGGAAGCTCACTTTGGGAAAGCGACGAGGACATTGTGGTGGTCATTCTGGCAACGAGAGAATGGCTTGGAAAGAAAGGGCTGGAAGTTATGGAAAGGAAATCCTGAAAGATAATGAAATCAGAAGTTGCCTGCTCAGGACACAAACACCTTCTTGTCCATCAGTTTTTCTGCTACGCAAGTACAAAATCTGGTTTCAAATTTCCTGCTTTGAGTTTTTCGCGCACGCTTTTTAGAACAATCAACCGCATGCATTCTGATACTAACAACTTGCTTCGTATTAATTTATACTTAGTTTTAGTCGCACTCGCAGTCATACACGACGACTTAATTACAGTTTTTTAGATGATCGTGATGCTATAGCTATTTCCATTGCTGCCGCAGAGATGAGGTCGTTGCCTTCGCAGGCGACCTGGAGGCTTTGGATGATTGATGCCGCGGTTGGCATGAAGTAGACAGCTCCTGAAAACGGAGACTATTTTTGCAGATCGACATCGATCCTTCCTCGTCAGCCTGCAACATCTGCTGCAACAACTGAGTCTCTATCTCAGCGTGAGCGCTTTGTTTCTGTGTGTCGCAGCCCCTCGGGACGAGATTTGCGAACACTTTGCTACTTCCGTTCCGCGCTCGTGCAAAGTAAGTGGTGTCACAACAGCTTCGCGCACCGTGCTTGTCACCCATTCGTTCCGTGCTTGTCATCCATTCCCGCACCGTTTGACTTACAGCTGTCATTTCGTTGCTGCTTTTCGCCAGCCTTGGTCTCTCGTGCCACGATGAATGATATCTGATGCCGTTCTGTACCATCCGTCATCTACTCGTGTGTCCCGTTTGGTTCTCCGCAACGGTTTCCTCGCTAATCGTCGTTGCTTACTGGGCGGATCATGGATACTCTTTGCCCTCTTTCCCATGACCTCCCAACTGCAGGGCTTCCAACCTACATAACTGAAACAAAGTACAACAACTTTGCTTCAACTTCGGCGTTGCTAAGGCTCCTTGCAACTTTTTCTGCAACTTTGGCACCAGTAGATCAAGATCAGGAACAGGATCACTATGGGCGCAATGTTAAGTAAGAGCCCAAGCCGCGTCTTGGTGGTTGTGGTCGGGGTTACCGCCCTAGTGATCATGGTTGTGGCGGTCACCTGGCAGGATCCAGCGTGCCGCAAGCGTAGCGAGATGCAGCTGCTAGCTGCCGGGTCGCCAGTCCCTCTGCAGTGGCAGCAGCCCCTGCTGCAGTGGCACGGCTTGCTGGCGCTCGAGGACCGGAAGAGCTGCCGCGAGGAGCTTGCGGACACTGCCAACGCCAAGCAAGAGATTAGAAAGATCGACAGATGCTAACACGAAGGCCAAAAA
>RXOD01005418.1:0-14210 GCA_005223375.1 Amoebophrya sp. AT5.2 | reverse complement strand
TGGCCTTGGCACCCTGCTGAGCCATGTGCTTCTGGAAGCAAGGGCGCCGCCTCGCTGTGGGTCCTGTAGCCTTTCCGTCCTGGTGTCGATTCCTGGTCTTGTTTCCTCCTTCGCGTTCTGCTTGGATCTCTCCAGCTGTTGCATGATCTCCCCCCTCCACTTTAGAATGGCTCATCTCCAGGTTCCCCGACACCTTTCCCCCCCGATGCCGGACGCGAACGCCTCCTGGCAATCGAGCGGCATGGATCCCAGACCACATCGGGTCGCTCGTGACGTCTGGTTTTTAAAAGATGTGTAAACAGATGCATTGTTCTGACCTGTAATCTGCTTCGTTGGAGCGATCTCAAGCCAGATCGGGGAGGGCCAGCCCGACGTCATCTTCAAGTACATCCAGGCGGCCAGCCGCTTGGGCAACGTACAGGAGGTGGAGCGAGTGCTCAAAGACAACCCAAAAAGCTACGATCCAGTGAAGGTACGGATTTAAGTTTAACCTATAGCGATCAGCTAGGAGTTTTAGTAGACCATCGGTTTTTATATCATGTCCGGTTTGGTTATTTGATATAGAGCCTAGGTTCCGCTTGTCGAAATTGGTAATTCGTTGTCGACGTATTTAGCAGACTCATCCGTTTAATATCGGACGAACGACAGGTAAAAGACTTTCTGAAGGGGGAGAAGCTGCCGGACCCGCGACCACTGATCTACGTTTGCGACCTCCACGGATTCATCGAGGAGCTGGCGACCTACTTGTATTGATTTTTCCGTTGCAGTTTGTTCCAGTGCGATACCACATTGCGAGTTTCTGCCACTTTAACCGTCAGCCGGGAACAGTATCGCAGCTTTCTGCCTGTTTTCCCGGCTAGCGCGGGCTCGCACACGAAATGCGAAGTTTCTTAACTGCCGCACCTAGAAAATTGGGGCGTGCAGTTGCTTAGCTTCGTGACATTGGATTGAACCAATCATACCCTTTTCTTTCTCTCTCTGCTCACCCCTCACCCGCTCACCTCGCTGAAATTCCAATTCAAACACTCCCCCATTGGCCAATTCAAACCATCCCCCATTCCAATCGCAATCCCCCAACCATCGCCCCCCCAGGTACAACAACCAGCTGCTGAAGTACATCGAGGTGTACGTGGTGAAGGTGAATCCTCTGAACACTCCCAAGTTCGTTGGCACGCTGATCGATCTGGATTGTTCCGAGGACTTCATCAAGCAGTTGCTCCAGGCCGTCCGCTCCGCCTGTCCCGTGGAATCCCTCGTCTCCGAGTGCGAGAAGAGGAATAGGTTGAGATTATTGCAGCCGTGGCTCGAGGCGCGCGTGAGCGAGGGGAACCAGGAGAAGCCGCTGCACAACGCGCTGGCCATGATCTGCATCGAAACGGGGATTAAGGAGGGGATCAACCCATTTTCCTGGGCAGTGTTCTGGTGGTGGCGGGCTTGTAGTTCGTCTGTTAGTTGGTCTGGTATGATGTGGGCAGTGGGTGGCTTGTGCTGTCTCGTATTTGGTCGCGTATTTTGTCTTGTGTATGGTCTCGCATTTGGTCTCATACATTGTGCTCGGTACTGCTAGGGAGGGAGCTAGCGCCGCAAAGCGACGGGCAGGGGGTCTGACAAGAATGAGTCGGCTCATTTTCCTGTGCTGTCTTCTATTTCCATCCTCGTATTTCCATCATCGTATTCGGTCTCGGCAATAGGCGAATCATCTATCTGGCCGATAATGGACCGCCAAAAATGGGTTTTTCACCCCTCTAAGGAGAGAGACCCGGAGACCTTTTTGAAAAACAACCAGTACTACGATTCGCTGGTGGTGGGCAAGTTCTGCGAGGAGCGGGACCCGCATTTGGCGTACACGGCGTACAAGCGGGCCTGGGGCCAGTGCGACGAGCCGCTGGTAGCAACCACGAACAAGAATGGCTTGTTCAAGCTCCAGGCGAAGTACCTGGTGGAGCGAAAGTCGCCAGAACTTTGGGCTACGGTCCTCGATCCGGAGAACGAGTACCGGCGGAAGACCATCGACCAGACCATCAGCAGCGCTTTACCCGAATGCACCAACCCGGACGAGGTTTCCGTGACGGTGAAGGCCTTCATCTCCGCGGAACTCCACAGTGAACTGATCGAGCTCCTAGAAAAAATCGTGCTTCACAGGTCGGAGTTCGCCAACGCCCGCAACCTCCAGAACCTCCTCATACTCACAGCCATCCGCGCGGACAATTAGGAAAATGGAGGAGGACAAAATAAATGAGCTATCGGATGCAGATTAATGGGCTTTTGGAATTTTTAATTGTGACCATTCGATTGTACTAAGTGCTAGCTACGCGAGCCATTGCGTTTGCGCAGGCAGCATTCACTCACGGACTTCGCTACCTATGGTTGGGCGGTGCTTGAGAGTCTCAGGTATGCGGGGTAGCGGCGTGGTCCTGGTTCTGCCGATCCTTCCTGTCCTGAGCCTTCCCCCATCCGGCGCCCGGTCTACAGCTCTCTAGGCTTCGATGGCGGTGGGTCATGCGCTGTCTCCTCCCGCAAGAGATCAAGATCACCGATGCTGCCTTTTGTCCTCATCTAGGAACCGCAATCGGCAAATCAATATCAAACCAATCCAAACCGAAGCACTCCCAATTTTTTGTCCTCTATGGCTCCGCTCTCTAAGCCAAATCCCGTGTGATGGACTACATCAACCGGCTGACGTGCTACAACGGGCCCGAGATTGCGAAGGTGGCGCTCGGTCCCGAGTACAAGCTGTACGAGGAGGCTTTTGTGATTTACAAGAAGCAGGACATGCACCCGGAGGCGATGGACGTGCTGCTGCTCAACATTGAATCCCTGGAACGGGCGAGCGAGTACGCTGCAAGGGTCAACGAAGGAGTTGTCTGGTCCAAACTCGGAAAGGCATACCTCGCAGCAGGTGCCTAAGAGGCTATACGATACTTCCGCCTGATATTTGCAAGTGCAATTCAATCTAGTGCTTGGCCGATGGAAGAAACATGTTGCTCAACATAGCTTAGTAAGTAGCTTTACCTAGATGGTTTTGTGCGCGCGTTCTTGACCTCTCCCCCCGCGCCTTCCCCCATCGAGAACAAGCCGGAGCATACTTGTAAATACAGTGAGAACTACCTCTCAGCAACGCACCATGATCCATCGCCAAATATACCAAGTCTCCACACCCACCTCCCTCCCCAAACAGGTGCCGTCGCGGACGCGATTGATTCGTACATCAAGGCGCAGGACGCTTCGGACTACGCGGAGGTGATTTCCGTCGCCGAGCGGGAGGGAAAATACGAGGACTTGGTCACCTATTTAAAGATGGCGCGGACCAAGCAGAAGGACCAGCACCTCGACTCCGAGCTCGTCTACAGCTACGCGAAGACCGACAATTTAGTTGATTTGGAGGAGTTCGTCTCCGGGACGAACACGGCGAACTGTCAGGGGATCGGCGACCGGCTCTTCGGCGAGCAAAACTTCAAGGCGGCGAAGTTGTTGTTCCAGTCGATCTCCAACAACGCGAAGCTAGGGCGAATTGGAAATTTGCCCCTATTAATTTATTTGGTTCCCACTAATACATACTTTCTCAAGTTGTAGAGTTTTGGGGAGGCGGTCGGGGTTTCGGGAGTCTATCGGCATTAGCTAGCTGTCGACCGTAATCGGGGAACTTCCTCGATCGGCAGGGGCCCTGAGATTAGAGCGAGACCTATGGCAGAAACTTTCCCCCATACTGTATGCGGCGTTCCATGGCTGGCTTTGGCACGTGGACACCCCTAGGAAATTAATCTATCAGCGACTCCCTCATGGTGCGGCAGGGTCATACGTAGATTTCGCGAGTAGACTTTCTTACTCTACGTCCCAAATCGCGTTCGGAAAAATCCATTTCCATCAGGGGCAAATTTCCTCCCTCTTCCATAGACGCTCGCTTCCTGTCACGTGAAGCTGGAGGAATATACGCAGGCCGTGGAGGCGGCTAAGAAGGCCAACAACCCGAAGGTGTGGAAGGAGGTCTCAGTCGCCTGCGTCGCCGCCAAGGAGTTCCGCTGCGCTTCCGTCGCCGGGATGGCGATTATTGTGCACCCGGACCACTTGGAGGAGTTGATTGCGCAGTACGAAAAGCACGGGTACGCCGAGGAGCTGATCGAGCTGCTGGACGCGGGGCTCTCCGCGGAGCGCGCGCACGTGGGCATGTACACGGAACTCGCGATTCTGTACTCGAAATACAAGCCGGAGAAGCTGATGGACTTCATCAATATGACCGGACCAGATCCGATGGTAAGTGGGTACCTATGGTAAGCACGCAGAAGTGCAGCATCCCGAAGGTGATACAACCCGGCGCGAAGGGGTCGGGGGCGTTTTTCTAAGAAATGGGCCGGCCATTCGATGGGGGGTAGGGGGTACTATATGGGGGCGCGGGGTAGGTGATGGGGGGTACAGCGACGGGGGGTCGGGAGAGGCTATGTAGCGGAAATGGCCTCTGACTGCCATGGGGAAAGGGCCTGAAAGCACAACTGGGTAAAATATTAATATAACGCTGCCCAGGGGTGTGATTCATTTTTAGCCGTAGGGGGTTGCACAAAACCATGGTGGCTTTTCTACCACTTACCATCTGGTCGCGGCATAATCAAGCTGAACACGCAGAAGTGCAACATCCCGAAGGTGATCCGCGCCTGCGAGCGGCACAACCACTGGGAAGAGGCGGTGCACCTGTACACGCACTACGACGAGTACGACTCGGCGGCGAACTGTATGATGCAGCACTCGCCGGTGGCCTTCTCGCACGACCAGTTCTTGTTCGTCATGCAAAAAGTGGCCAACACGGAACTGCTCTACCGAGCGATCACCTTCTACATCGAAGAACAGCCTTTGTTGCTGGACGCACTCATGAAAACGATCGAGAGCAAGGTACAGATTTACTTATAGAAGAATAAGAATTCGGCTATGATGATTGAGGCGATTTGCGGTTCATTTGTCTGGCGCTATCATGTTGGAAGAAGTACTTTGCTCTGTGACCAGTTGGCGAGGGTAGCGAAACAGCCGCGCGGGCACGCGAATAGTCGGCTTATATACGCGATAAGGCAGACCGACGGAGGCATTTATAGGGCGGTCTTCCTATGGCTATTCGCATGGACCACGTCGAACTCTGGGCAAAAATAAAGATAAAGCCCTATAAAAATCGCCGACCACAGGTCGACCACGCTCGCGTGGTTACGCAGATGCGCGAGATTGGGCACCTGCCTTTGGTGCAGAACTACCTGAAGCAGGTGCAGAGCCACAACATTCAGGCCGTAAACGAGGCGTTGAACGAGCTTTACTTGGAAGCGGAGGACTACGAGTCGCTGCGGAAGTCGATCGACGAGTACGAGAACCTGGACCAACTATCCCTGGCGAGCCGGTTGGAAAACCACGAGCTTCTTGAGATGCGGCGAATCGCGAGTTTGGTGTACAAAAAGAACAAAAAGTACGCGAAGGCCATCGAACTCTCGAAAAACGACAAAATCTTCAAAGACGCCATGGAAACAGCGCGGGATAGCGGAAACGCGGAACTTGCACTGGAACTGGTATTGTTTGATACAAATTGTGGAAGTTTTGATCCACCCATTCGAGCAGTGGTGGAAGCAAGCTGCCATGGCCAATCAAAATCCCGAAACACAACAACTTCTATCAAAACCCTCCACAGATCCAGTACTTCATCTCGCAGAACGACAAGCCATCGTTCACGGCGTCTTTGTTCACGTGCTACTCGCTGCTCAAGCCCGACGTGGTGCTGGAGCTGGCGTGGCGGAACCAGTTTATGGATGCGGCGATGCCGTACATCATTCAGTCGGTGAAGCAGTACACAGCGAGGATAGACGGCCTGGACAAGAAGGTGGAGAAGGACGAAAAGGAAAAGGAACAACAAAAATCCGCCAACAACGACTTCGTCGAGTACGGAATGGGAGCAGGGATGGGTAGGAATGGTGGTACAGAGATGGTAAGGTAAGGCAACTAGTATTACGATTTCCATTTAGAAAGCAACCTCGAGGCTAGTAGGATGGGGGGCGACCACTAGGGCTATAGGCGCTTGGGCTTAGCAGATGGCGGGTGCTTGCGATTAGGGCGGTCTGATAGGATTGGTGTCTGGGGCGCGACGCGAGCGACCCCATTCGATGTCGAGACTTGAGCTGGCACCCTCGCAGAGACGAACCGTTGGGCGGGGGGTGGGAAGGTGGGAAGAAGCCACGGGGTAGAAGGGTGACACGACCCCGGGGCGGATGCCACCATCTTCGCAGCGCGGTGCCGTTGTATGGTCACCCCGCCGCCAGCTGTTTTACTGATGCCAAAGTGATACCGCTACTTTCTTACCATCTGGCCCGAGCATGATGGGGGGGCCGGGCGGCTTCGGGCATCTGGCAATCGGAAACGCGCCACACGCAGGAAACCCGATGATGGGAGGCAACCCAGGAATGCCGAATGGGATGATGGGAGGTATGGGCATGGGTCCAGGTATGGGCCCGGGGATGGGGATGATGTGACGGAAAATTCGCGGAAAAACGTTTTTTCATCGATGCCGACGTACGTATCTGCATTTAAAATGCCCGAGCATAGTACGTATAGCCATGGCATAGAAAAGTGCATCAGGGCGGTTGCGATGAGGCTGTAGATCGAGATCGAGAACAAGCGATCAGACTCTAGCTAAGTACCTATATGTACTGGCTCTGGCAATCGCAATAGACCACTGCGGCGAAATGCTGGTGGTTTCGCAGAACTGATTGTATCCAAGCGATTGGTGGCAGCGAAACCGGCAAAGCTGCTCTGAGACACCTATTTTCAGCCCTTAATCGATCGAGAGACCCATCACCTGTATTCCAGTTCGTTTCACCATGGAAGTTTCGCTGTCGCGGCTGGTATCAGTTCGCCGATGCTATTCTACTTTACGGCTCCTATGCAACTGGTAGTGATTTCCTGTTTTTACTCATCACTCTGATATTTTTTTATCGAAAGTTTATGTTTTTGTACTGTCCGCCCCTGATGTACTTACTCGCTGGATGCGAATCGATTGACGGCAAAGAAACCATCTGGTTCCTACAGTGGCACCCAGCGAAGAACGAACGAACGACTGAGTCTGCACAGGCTCTCCCTATTAAGCGACTAAACTTATTTCTGGCCGCGTATACAGTCCTGCTGCTGTGCACGCGCGACTCATCATGACGTATTGCGAGGGTACTGGGCCGTTTTTGCCTCGCCTACCCAGTGGAGTTTTTCGTAGCACTCATGGACCGTGTTTCGGAGAGCGACGTGTGAGATTCCAGAGGCGTGCTCGCATCCATCGGATCGCGGTGGCCATTCGAAAGGCTGCTGCTTCGTCACTCGATTTATTGATCCGGCGAATAGAAACTCTCTTCGGCTATCGCTAATCGGCTCACAATCGGAGATTCTTTAGTGGGACAATCGAAGATTTTTTACCAAAGACAGTCGCGGAGTGCTCGTTTTTGTATCGCTATGTCGGCTGCAACGTCCTCGCCCGCGCCTGGTCATCCAGCTGAAAATGCCTCCCCGCCGCTGGACGAGCCGGCGCGTACGCCCCCCCATCGTCGACCAAACACAAACGATCGGCGTGCGAAGCCGAGCAAACTAAAGTTGCCGATTCTTTCGGGAGCAGTGGAGCACACATCTGGAGAACAAAAGCAGCCGCTGCTGGTGCAGAACCCGGACGGGTCGATCGCGCGGTCCCTTCCCCCCGGGTGGCGCGAGAAGTCGCCGAAGCGGTCCCCGCGGATTGGCTTCAGCGCCTCCGGGCTGCTGTGGGGCGAGCTGGAGGAGACGGCTTTGACCGAGGAGCTCGACCTGCTATACGCCCGGCACGAGAAGCTGTTCGTCATTCTACTATTCCTCGAGCTCCTCGTGGAGGGCCTGTACTTGACTTTGTTCTGGTGCTCGTGGCAGCAAACCGTGGCGGAGCTGGAGACGGTGTACGGGCACGCCCGAAAAAGCTCGCTCGGCACCACGCTGGGCGTCGCGTTCGGGCTGCGGGCGGTGTATTCGCTGGTCTACTACCTGCTGGCGCTGGAGGCGGTGCGCCGGGCCCAGTCGCCAGTGTTCAAGCTCTTCGCCAGCTGGTCGCTACTCTTAAAAAAGGGGATTGGGCGAGAAGAAGATGAAGCAGCAGAGCCCATCGATGGCTACTTATAAATATTTATTCGATTTTTATCTCGTAAGATCGACGCGATAGACATGTGGCTAGGGGTAGTTTTTCGATGGCCTGTGTTGTCTTCGACGTGTGCTCGTATGGTGCTTCTTCTAGCTTTAGACAATGTAGGTGAATTCAGGGACGAGCACCAAGAACCGGGCCCACGTCTCCCTCTCTGTATTGCGTCATGTGCCTCGGGCTTGCGCCTCGTATAATCACGCGCCACCGCACAAGCATAGGCAGCCTTCGTTTTCTTCGCCCCTCTTCTACTATCGGGGATTGTTGCGGAGCTACTGATGACGTACATCAACAAGTTCAACATGCTTGTGTTCTTCCTGCGGCTGCTCGCCTACCTGTACAGCAAATTCTTGCGTTCGGTCGCACAGCACCAGAACGCGCTGGGAGCAGGAGACCGCTTAATGGCTTGAATCACGGTGACCAATGAAGCGAGCTGGTCTCATCGAACATCGAACTGAAGACATTTGATTTTGCGATTGAAATGTAAAAAATGCGGTTTCGCCCATAAGATAGCTACTATAGACGTTTCTGTAACAAACTTGTTTCTGATGTAACAATCTAGCAGCGTGCCGGTTGAAATTGGGAGGTTTGGAGGTATTGATTCGCTCGCTCGTTTTACAAGTGGAAAATTGATTTAGAACCGGCAACAAATTACGACGAGCGGGCGCTGGGCCGCTCGCAAACGGTGCCTGCACGGGTGAGTTTCACGTTTGCAGTATCGGTTTTCCGTGTGTACTTTTCGGATTTATCGTGGCAATCAGGCGGGAAAGGGTTGCATTCGTTACTTTTCCTTGAACAAGCATGGACAAACAAACGTCGGTGGCAATCGTCGTGCGTCGTCGCTAGTTGGATTGATCGGTTGATCGGTATCTAGAAATCGGTACATTTCGTCTGTGGATGTACCTATAATTACAGTGACTCGTCTACTTCGTGTGCGTTCGTCTCGGTAAAAGGTTGTAGGTTTTCCGTAGGCGAAGAAAGATGTTGAATAAATATGCCGCCTCGTGCCTTCGTCAGCCGTCGTCTCGCCTCAGACCATTCAAAACCGCTTCCCTCCCACTTAATTTCCACAGGCGGGTTTTTTTCGGCCACCATAGCCCGTTGTGGGTACATTTCATGTAATCGATCCCAATCGAGCAACATATGCGCTACGGACCCTGATTCATTTACCTCTGGAAGATATTTATATTACAAGCAACATCCATGTACATGAGCATATTCCCAAGTTCTGAAGATCCACCAAAAATTCATGGCATATCGACATTGAGTACTTGGAGGATCGATTCATAACCATAGCCTATAAAGGGCCCCTCGGATGGCCATGAAGCAGGAAACTGCGTTGGAGGCCCGGGGGGCGTTCGCGTTTGGGTCGGGGAGGGGAGCTACATGTTCAGGGAATGCGAGCTCTTCGAGTACTGCGCACTCGGAATCGGAGGCCGCAAATCCTAATGCCAGCTCGCAGTCGGAGACTGAATCTCGCCTTTATCGGAGCAGGCCGGTACCTACAACTTTACTTAAAATAAAATATATTCATCGATTACTCAGCTTTCATTTTTCAAGAGTCGAACTCTCCTCTGCTCCTGCTAGCGTTGTCGCCAACGCTGCAGTCGAGTTTACGAGCTGACCCACCCCTGCTGCACCACCAGGCTCCAGTCGTGAATGAATTCATGTGAATGCAAAAACGTCATCGAATTAACCTAATTTTTTTTTTTCATTCGACAGCCCGCGTCTTCCTGGACGCACAAGCCCCGCGCCGCATCCAGTACAACCAGTGCGGGGGGCGGCGACTCCACCGAGACAGACACGACCGAGAACAATATGTCCGAGAGCAGAAGTAGAGCACAAACCCAATCGCATAGGCACCGAGTTACATCGGGTTCGGGAAGAAGTTCCTCCTCCTCCTCGTCCCACGATTCCTCCGCGAGTGAGCACGACGAGATTCTGACCTACGGCGCCGTGACCTACGTCAAGGACCCAAACGACAACCGGAGCCGCCGCGAGCTGAAAGAAGTGATCACGGAGAAACTTGCGAACGAACCGTTAGACAGCGACAACGAGGAAGACCGAGACCTCATGCAGAAAGAGGAAGCTGTCGGGACCACGCGAGGTTCCTACCCATTCAAATATTCGTCGACAATCTATCGATCTACTCCTATCGAGAAGTGGTCTGCCGCGCTCCTTAGAGATTTTAGCTATAAGACCAACTGCAATTATGGGTCGATTGGCACAAATTTTTTTGGCGAGAGTTTTTTCGGCGTGCGGGTAGTGTTTTTCCGCGAAAAAAAACAACTAATACCAGGTGACGGCACACTTCTTTCCACCGCTGCGGATTTTTTCCACTCTGCGGTGAGCACTGTGACCACCGGCCTCGGTGCCACTTCCGCTTCCCACAACAGCCGCCCCCACAAGCCCCTCGCCATCAACGACCGGGCTGCTCCGCTTCCTGTTGCAAAGTTGCCAACTGGTGGAACGACGGTTGGAACTGGGACAAATTCTCCAATCGGCGATGCGAACGATTCCAATTCCTCCCAAAAATTCTCAAGTGGACAAGAAGTGCCGAGCAGCTTAGACGGGTCGACTACCAGTAACAATCCCAAGTCGCTGGTAATCGACGAGTCCAAGCTGATTGGCGTGCAGGCGCCGGACGGCAGCAGTTTCCTCGCCTACATGAAGAATTACCGATCCGAGTTTGAGCGCATCTCCGCGAGGATACTAGAGAAGCGGCACTCCACCGAGCGGCGACACTTGAACCCGGGCACGTTTTTTGGGATGGAGCACCAGACCGACGGCGTTTTGATCGACCAGATGAGCGACCTCGAGGTCCTCTACGCCCGCCACCAGATTCTTTTTCTCTGTTTGCTCTTTCTTGATTTTTTCGTCATGGCCCAGTACTTATACCTTTCGTACTCCACGGGCATGGAGCTGTGGGGGCTGAGGGGCAATAAAAGGTCCATGCACGACATCTACTGGGTGCTGTTCGGGGTGCAGTTGGCGTTTTGCGTCTTCTACTACGGGTACGGGGTGCGGGCGTGTTATGGGAGGCCGATTGAGAAGCACGAGCACATGGGCAAGTTCTGCGTGGCGGCGATCGTGGGACTGGTGCTCATGATCTTCGCGGAGTACGTGCGCAAGTTCAACCTCTTCATCTTTATGGTGATGTACCGGAACCAGCGACGGTAAGTGGTTAAGTGGTGATGCACCTGTACTCGAAGTTTCTGGCTTCCCCCTCTACCCGTAGGCCCGTAGGCCGTACCCCCCCCATCGAGCTCTAGTGCCGCCTGCCTCGTCCTACCCCCCATCGAGTGGGGCCCATTCCTAATCACCGCGGCCCAGACCTCGCCTCGTGCCGGGTATGTAAATTTCCAAGAGCGCCTTGATGGCGGCAGTTCTGCCGTCGCTAGGGCAATCCGCCGTAGGTCGGGAACCTCGATCCCCTGCGTCGATCAGTGGTTATGTTTGCCGCTGGCGTGCCGCGGCTCAGCAGTCTTTTCATAGCACTTTAAGTATACCAGGCACTACCCACAACTTACCATCGCTGGTCCCCTTCATAGTCTTCTTCCTGCGGCTGGTGATGCACCTGTACTCGAAGTTTTTGATCACGCTGAACCAGCACTTCTTTCTGTCCAACAGCGGCAGTGATGTCTACCAGCTCCTGGCCACGCAGGCAGCGGGTAGTGAGGGGGAGCTCAGCGAGGCAGAAAGGGGGGAGGAAGACCCAGACCTGGTGGAAACCAGACAAGCACTGATGGAAATACACAGGAGAGAGGCGGCGGCAGAAGCGGTTTAGGGATGTTCGATTTTAATTGTTCATGGAGGTGGGGCGATGGCGAAGATTGAAAGTCTGTTGAATAGCTTCATCATTGCCTCGAACTGTACTTTACCGCTTTGATCGAGACATAAAAGACTCGAGTACAACCGTAGCATCGGACAGACATTCTCATCCGACCATGAATCATGATTGAATCTTCACAGTGCTGCAGTTTTTTCATATGAGCGGCGCAATTTTGTACCGGTAGCGTGCTATACGCAGCGACCGAACAACATGTAACACCACCATAGAGCCGAACATGTACTGAATAGCTGTACCGAAATTTTGTACACAGCGACCGCTGTGCACACATTGTGTCATCATACGAAAGCGCAAGGACAAGAATCTCATATCATTTTAGCCGCTTCTCGCTCAAACACAAAACGAGCGAGCTATAGTGTGAGGATCGATGTTCTTGGCGCGGTTTGAGCGAGCGGCATAAGATCGAGAGAAAATCAGTAGCCCAGCAAGAGCTTGCCGAGAAAATCAGTATCACTGTAGGAGCGAGCTATGTACTAGCAGTAAAGGGATCGGGTATACCTATAATTTTTATTCAGAGCGA
The DNA here is from genome assembly GCA_005223375.1 of Amoebophrya sp. AT5.2. Lineage (NCBI taxonomy): Eukaryota > Dinophyceae > Syndiniales > Amoebophryaceae > Amoebophrya > Amoebophrya sp. AT5.2. The sequence continues at coordinate 1,676 of RXOD01005418.1, read as the reverse complement.
GTGCCGCATAGCCTCATAGGTATGAAAAAACCCCAAGCTATGGACTGCCCCCCAAGTCGTGGACTCTCGTCTGGAGGCGGGCGCTTTGCGCCGACGCCGCCGACCACAACTTCCCACGATCAACCGAATTGGGCATCGGATCTCCGCTGGAACGTGGAGGCGGTGAAGTGTTCTTTTTTTAGGCTTCGGCAGTCCCAGCACCGTTTCGAGGCGCAGGCCGACCACGCGAAGAAAAAACAGCTGCTCCGCATTCTGCAAAAATCGCACCGGCAAGTCGACGCCGTGCTGGAGAGCGCCGCCTCCCGCTGCAGGCAGGCATTGCACCACGACTTTCCTCTGCTGGGAGAAAACGACGGCGATCAGGGTTTAGGGGGGGCGAAGACAAACTTTCCGCGGCCCGGCAGCAGCAGCAGCGGCACCTCTTCCGCATCCACTTCCTCTGCGCGGCGATTGTTCCCGGGGGGCCAGAAGATCGGAGGCGCGAATGTGCGGCCCAGCCGGCCCGGGGCATGGACGGCGAGTGGGACGGCCGACGCGGAACGCCGAATTGGAGGAGGTGAAACTGAAAAGGAAAGAACTTGCGCGCCGGAGCAGCCCGCGGGCCAGGCACTCGATCCGGGTGGGCTCTTGCGGATGATGGCGCCGCCGCTGTGTTCCGGCGTCCGCCGCAAGCCGCCGCCAGACTTGGGGCTGCGCGGGGCTTGCCACGGAGGGCCGCGACCCCTGAGCGCGGAAGAGACGAAAATGGGGAATCTTCAGGCCGAAAGTAGGCTGCTCATGCTGCTGCCGGCGCCGGCGGGCAGTCGGTTCGACCCGGTCATCGGGGCGGAAGCTGCAGTGGGAGGTTGCACAGGGGGCGAGTCGACGCGCGCGGTGGTTCCTCCGCCGAGGACGAGCTGCCCCCCCGTGGTTCCGCCGGATTTTCGAGATTATCGGGATGAATTACCGCAGGCGGGTTTTATTTCGCCGCGGCCTAGTACCGGCAGAACCACAGGTAGGAAGGGAAAGAGTCGATTTCTTCCGCGGCGGCCAGTGTCCGCGCAAGAGCGGCCCGCGCGGGCGTTCTGCCGCGGCGGGGCTAGGCGCAGAGTCGCAGACACTACTACTTCTATGTACACGAAGGTCCCAGCAGAGTCCCAGACTTCCGGTGAGGAGAGGGAGATACCTGTACAAACTTCTTCGCCGCTGCAGATCCGCGGAGACCTATCGTGCTTCAGTTCTCCCGGCGTGAATCGAGACCGGTGGGCGCGAAAGATTGCCGTCGCGGAGTTGTGCGCGAAAAGGGAAAGGAGTTTGTCGAGGGGTTCCCGGAGCAAGGACGGTACGGGCAGACCTCAGACGATGCAATCGTTGCTGACGAGCTTCTCCATTGACCTCGATCTGGACCAGTACGCATCTTCGCTACGCGCGGAGGATGGGCAGGCAGGTATTCCCAACATGGGAAATTCATCCAGCAACTCGCGGTATTCTCTGCACGATCCGGCATCGCCGCTCGGGGGGCGGGGGGCGCGGTCGCCGGAGGTGGTGGTACCGCCGACGGTTTGCAGTCTGGAGGAAAACAACCACGAACAAGAGAATGATCTGAATTCCTTTTCGCCGGGAGAGCACTTCCCACCGGAAGAACACTTCCCACCTCCGCCGGAAGATGAACATTTCCCACCTCCGCCGGAAGAGCA
>RXOD01005417.1:0-14215 GCA_005223375.1 Amoebophrya sp. AT5.2 | reverse complement strand
CTGGAAATTTGCTACGTGCTCTTCGAACTACTGGAAATGCTCGCGCTCGAAGAAAATCACAGAGACGACGAAGACGCAGCTGCCGACCCTCATGGAGGTCGAGAAGACGATGTTGAATCCGCATTAACGCCACAGCTGCCCGACGAAGCCTCCTCCTCAAGTGTGCCTGCAGCATCCGCGACGCCGTCCTCGACGTCCGCCTCAGTCGAGAACAAAAAGATTGGCAGCAGCAAGAAAAAGATGCAGAAGGCCTCCAAAGGGACTGCTGCTAGCGTCGACTTGCATTTGGGTGTGAAGATCGTGACTTCACTCGTTGGCGCGCGCCTCTCTACGGGGAAGCTGCTCGATAAGAAGGGCTCCTTGACCTCGTGTGCCACGCGATCCGCCATACGGAACGCGTTTGAGAGCTGGCTCGCACGACCCTTAGCCTTAGGCTTTCTACCTCCGCACTGCGTTTTCCTCATGTTCGCTGCGAATGTCGGTTTTCGGCCAAACAAGGAGCTGCTGAGGCAGTACGCGTTGCGCAAGACGGTCACGGAATTCTGCGAACTGGTCGGGGCTGCGTTCCCACGGGTCGCTGCGGGCCGGGCGCGGGCAAGCAGCAAGGCCTCCGCTTCAAGCTCAGGAGCAGGGTCGACGTGGGTGGATGCTGATGCGGGCAAGATGGAAGATAGTACGCAGGGCGAGGCGGCCAGCCAAGACACCACGACGGAGAGCGAGGAGGAGACGCAGGCCCACCTCGAGTTGTTCCGTCTGCTGCTCCAGCGTCACGTCAACGATGTGCACGCAAAAATGGTCCACCAGGGTGATGCATCAACAACTGGTGCGGAACAAGACGCACGACCGCCGCCGCGCCACCAGCTGCATTTTCCATACCATCACTTGGCGGGGTGCTGCGACAGCTGGCGACTGGCGGCTATCCTCGCGCGTCCAAATCTCAGGGTCGCGCAGGACTGGGGCGTATGGCGGCATCCCGCGATCTGGCGGCTGTTGCAGACAAACTTCGGCGATCGAGAAGACGCCGCAGTGACTGCTCACTTGGGACTAGAAGCTGCGGGTGGACGTTTAGACAAAGTCAAAGAGGAAATCGAAATCGAGCGGCCCGCGACACTGGATTTGGAGAGCTGGATTTCTGCGTCGGCTTCATCCACCACGCCCGGCGCTCGTCGGGACGTCGACTTTACTGAGGAAGGAGAGGACATCAAGGTGCGAGCCCCTGCTCAGAAAAAAGCCTTTTGGATTTCCGCGAAGGCGACGAAAGACGTTCGAAAATTACCGGAGGCTTTTTGGGAGGAGCACGAGTGTGCGCTTGATTGTGAGTGGTGGAATCCCCGGCCACTATCCCTGCTGCAATTGTCAGTGCGGGAACGAAGCTCCCAAAAACAGGTGGTGACGCTGCTCTTCGATATGGCTGAGCTTTTTTCAGTTCCAGATTCAGCGGGCGACGGCGACGCCAAAGCTAGAGCTGCGGTCGAGGAAGGTAAAACTAAAAGCGGTGAAGAAGAGCTCGAGGTTGTTGCGGGAGCGGAGGACTTCAGCGTAGCCAGTAAAATGATCACAGATTGGCTGAGAGATGCGCTGACGCGCAGCCATCGAGTCTTTGTTTTCTCCGGAAACGAGGACTACCGGCGACTTCGCATCTGCGGAGTGATTCCACCGGATGCCAGGGAGAAGGGGAACGGAGTTCGAGATGCCGGAGCGCAGCATGGAAATTCTGCTCGCAACAAATACACGCCTACGACGCGGAAGGGAAACAAAAGGACAGGAGAGGACAACGACAATAAGGCTTTGTATTTGTTTGAGGCGCTCGCAGCAAGAAGTTCTACTTGCGTCGTTCCCGGCCCGAAAGGACCGCCGAAGGGGGCCGGCAAGAAGGGCGCGGCAAGCAATAAGAGAGGCAGAGCGACAGCACCCAAGAGCAAGGGAAAAAAAGAAGCTGCAAGCGGCGCCCCCGACACGAGCACGTCAGTCGAATTAGCGGAAACGCCTGCGTCTGCAGCCACGAACACGAGCACGACGATGAGAACGACCTGCGTCTTCAACTCCAACTCTTCCTTACATTTCGCCGCTTCGTCATCGTCCAGCTCCAGCACCCGCTACGACTACCGCTGCCGGCCCCGCAATTGGGTGGACGTGCAGGTGAAGTTTTTTTCCGGGAAGACTCCATCGCTGGAGCGGCTAGCTCTCGAGTATCTGGACGAGGCATTGGATAAAATGGTGCGCGAAAGTAATTGGGAGCGGCGACCGCTTTGTGAGAAGCAACTCGCGTACGCAATTCGTGACGCGTCTGTACTCTTTGATCTGTTTGATGCTCTGTCTCGCGACCAGAAAGCAAGCGGGGCAGCTGCGAAAAAGGAAGGTGAAAACGGTATAATTATACCAGCAGCCGACGGGGCTTCTTCATCTTCGGCCTCTGCTTCTGACGACGGTATGGGTCTGCTGGGGTTGGGTGAGGCTGCGGCGTTAGGATGTACGACCAGCAGCAGCACAGCGAGAAGTTCTCCGAGGAGCGGTTGCATCAGGATCAACCATTTTCCCGACGGCAATCCGTTTCAGTCCCGGCCTCACCAGTTCTGCGCCCATGAACAGGAGTGCAAGCTGATTCGCAAATTTCGCGGCCTGGGTATCGACATCCTCCCGGTTCCGGGGAAGGTGACGCAGTTGCGACCTCTGCCGGGAAGAGTTTTGCTTCTCCGCGACCCGTTGGTGGGAAAACGCAACAAAATCAAGCAAATCGAGCTCGAAGAAAAGTCCGCGGCAGATGAAAGAAACGCGTCGTCGTCGGCAGTGGCCTCCTCCACCTCCGAACAAGGAGAGCCAGAACAAGCGTCCGGACTCGGCCCGCCGGGGGGAATCGATTGGGGGACAGCGACAGAACGAGCAGGGAAGGCGAGAGATGAACAACACGAGCAACCAGATTGGATTGCGAGTTGTTCTTCATCATCGTCATTTGATGCAGCTGCAGCTGTTGTTGATCCTGAAGCCTCCAAGCTACCACCTGCCACTCCCCCCAGCAGCACGACAGTAACTACAGCCCCACCAAGAACTTCTACCGGTATAACCGGCAAGCAGAATCCTGTTTCCTTTCTCCCGAACGTGTACACCATCCACGCGGGCCCGAAGATCATCGACATGGTTCTTGAAGTCGTGAAGTTTTTCGAGATCGACATCAGGCCCCAAGACTTCTGTAACCGCTGCGTGGACTGCAACGCCAACGAGTGGTTGCTCACGGACAAGGAAGACGTGAAGGACGAAGTGATGGAAAACGTGTACGAAAACCAAACCGTGTTCTACCGCTGTGGGGGCTGCCGTAAGGTGTACTGGGAGGGGGTCACGTTTGACCGCGCCTGCGCAGACCTGGAGAAGTTCTTCCCGGCCTTGAAAGCGGAAGAAGTGCGGGGAGTCAGGATGGTGGACTCTACTGGTGGCGGGGTCGTCGTGCCCTCGATTTCTCCGTCCGAGGAAGAGGAGGGAGGAGCGCAGGCGAAGGGCGGATCTTGAAAACGCAAGATAGAACAGCACGACCAAAGTCATGAAACCTTCACAACACGACATGATGTTCTTGTAGTTGTTCGCGTTCATCGCGAATGATAATGGGCGCAGCCGTTGATAATGGCAGCTTGCTACGACGTGAAAAATCAAAATTTCTTTTCAACAGCTTCAAAATGCATTCGGATTTATTGAATACCGTGCCAACATTGATGTCGCCCCTTGCACTACTGTCCTTGCACCTCGTATTGAGGTTTGTGTTAAGTACGTTGACTGGGGCTGGGCGTTCTTTTACTTCTACCGGTTGTAACGTAAATGAGACCATCACCATCGCATTTATCAGTGTGATAAATTTCGAAATTTCCTTTGGGTAACGCCGTGTAATACGCCCTTCGTGCTGTCCACCGCTCTGCCGGATGAATCAATGTGAAGAACATTTTTGTGATGCCGCGGTTACTCGCTAGACCATTTCAGTCGTGCATGGTATTCGCCTACTCGTCCTTAATATCATGCCTTCAATTTCATCTAGTCCAGATCCATGATGTCGGTCTTGTTGTACATGCACGACCACGACGAGATCGAGAGCCCAACAAGCCCATTACGTCCTGGCACGCCTACCTCACCGCGTCGACTGCAGCTGAAGAAGGGGATGAAGATGCTGAAAGAAGAGCTGCATTCAACGCAGGAGGAGGCTCCGTTCGCTCACTTCCGCCCCTCGATCCCGCGCCGGGTGCCGACGACTTCTCGGCCATCTTTCGGCGGCGGACGGCGTGGGTCTGGGGTGCGAAATCCGAGATCATCGCGTCAACAATGGCGGACGATTCCGGGGACCCCAGCCTCTCCCCCGGCCAGCGGCAGGCCCTCGCCTCCGCCAGAATGTCATCCGCTGTGGAAGAACCGGATGAGGTCGTGGGGCCACCTTCTAAAGCACCAGCTACCAACATCACCTCCACCTCCACAACGCCGCGGCGGCGGCCCCCCCTCCGGCTGACCGATTTCGTGGCCAGCGGGCGGTGCTCGTCGAAGCTTTGGAATTGGTGGGCAGTGGACGAGCTCCAGCTGCCCAGCCTGGTCACGGCGGAGGACTTGCGGCATGAGGTCCAGCTTGGTCAGGAGCACGAGCAGGGCGAAGACGATATCGACGCTGCAGCTTCGGCAGCAGAAGTGGTCGCGCTACAGGTCGAGCGCTGCCAGCGTGCCGGCGGACGCAGTTACGCGATGAAGCTGAGGGGGAAAGTGAAAATCAACAGTGCACCACAACAGGAAGAGAATGTTGATGACCTCCGCGCATCTACATCAGCTCTAGGCGATACAATTACGACAAGCACGAGCACCGGCCCACGACAGACAAGAGAGACGTCGGCTCCGGCCCGGTTTCCCGCACTTACGCAAGGTCGTTTCCTCGTGTGCGTGCCGGCGGCCTGTGGAGAGACACCGATGTCAGGTCACACTGGAATGTTCGCTGTTTTGGTCGGGCTGCATCTCCGCTATTTGACCTCGCCGGAATTCAAGAGCAGATTAGAGGCGAGTAGAAGACCGTCGGGATCGAGAGGTGCTGGGGATGCGGTTGACGAAAACGACGCGCACCAGCCGCGGGCGCCGCAGGCAGAACACGACCGGGAGTTCTATCTCCCCATCTCGGCTCTGGAGTCGGCGAAGGCGGGTGTTCAAGCGGAGCTTTTCGCGGAACTGAAAGCGGACTACGAGATCGCAGAAGCCACCGCACTCGTCACAGTATCGGTCACACGAGCTGGAGAACGAGGAGACGCACCGCCAATAGTCGCTGTATCGCATGAGGAGCATATCTGGACCAACACAGCGAGCAGGTTTTGTAGTGTCAGCACTTCTCCAACCACGTTCTCGTCAAATAAAGCGCACGAAGGTCGTGGAGAAAAAGCAAGCGAACATCACTTCGAGGAACTTCCTATGATCCTGGACAGCCGCTTCTTTTTCGAGCATGATCGCAACGACAGTCCCACGACGAGAAACAACGTCGAACTCGAAGAACCGCACCACTCAAACACCGAACAAAGCGCCGGACGAGTAAACCCTTTCCTGCAGCCCCTGGTGGCGAACGACAACACGCGTGCGGACGCTCGATGGTGGAATGCCACCGTGGAAGCGATGGCCTGGAGAGTTGTAACAAAAACGCGCCCCAGCACCGCTGGGAGTGCAGCAGATGCGTTCCGGCCTTCGCCTTCCACGTCCCCTTTCTCGCAAGCTTTCCACTTCGACTTTGACCAAGTGCCTTTGCGAGCGATAACGAGCCGAAAGAAACAAGGCGCAGGGTCCTCTCTTGCACGAGGTGGACGTGGAGGAAATATAAATCACCCAACCCAGCCGAAGATGGGAGACGCGGTCATGCAGAAAATTTTCCAGGTGCGCAATTCCACCGCGTGGAAGCACGGTCTCTCGGGGCACTGCAACGGCTTCCTGCGCTCTTTCGGCTACAACTGCCTGCGGGAAGAGAATGACCTCGGCTTTGACTTCTGGGAGCAAGCGAGCGTGCAGACGGACGTGCGCTCAAGGATCCGGGATATCGTGGAGCAGAACAACAAGGAGCAGAAGCTGCACGAAGCTCCTACGGCACCTTCAGCGCAGCTGTCAGAGCTTTCTGAGCGGCTCTCTAGTCTAGCAAGGGATCGTCGAAGGCGCGGCAAGCCCACGACGCGCAGTCCTGGTGAAGGTCGCACTCGCGCTGCAGCTGGTGCTGGTGTCGCATCTTCTAGAAGAACGGTAACCTCCACCTCCTTCGTCACACCTCCCAAAGGGTATTTTGCGATCATGCAGAACCACGATCTGACCGCCTTTGCCTACGACCATGAGTTCAAGAAGAAGCGGTCCTTATCGCTGACGAAGCGGGCGGGTGGCCGTCGTGTCGGGCAGGAGAACAAGGAAGATGACACCAAGCTGGCGGGCTACGCACATTCGGAAATGAACTTCTGGCGCGCGAACAAACGGCCACTCGACGTGCTCGACGCGCTTCTACGCCGAGTTCTACGAGTGGCGGCCGAACCCGAAGAGCGGCCAGTGGAAGACCGCGAGGACGGTGACTACCACCTGGGTCTCGACCGCGTTCTCGCGTTGCCGTCCGACCCGGTGAATTACCCTCTCTCGCCCGAGAACGAGCGCGAACTCACCACCAACTTGCGCGTCACCATTCGCCGGGACTGGAGTATGCGTGCCGACATCCTTGCTCACTATCACGATTCCCACTTCTTCGCCAATTTCGCCACGAAAAACCACGCCTACAACATCAACACGGTGTTCCCCTTCCGCATCCTCTGTCTTCTCCAACTGGCGCACGAGTACGTCGGCGGGGTCCTGGCGCTCGATTCGGAGTACCACATCCTGCAGCCGTTCAAGCTGCTGCAGCTCTTCGCCTTTTTCGGCTCGCAGGAAAACCTCTGCGCGCTGCTGCCGGGCCCGCCGCTGCACTTCAGCTTTGTCGTGTGTGCGCACCTCTCCTGGAACGCGGGGCCGGCTGTGCAGGAGGCCTGGCGGAAGATCGTCGTGCGAGTAATCGAAAGCGGAACGGGGGTAGAACTTTTCCCGCCGAGATACGTGAAAGAGTTCCTGCCGGCGAAGCGAAGGCTGCTGGCGCGCAAAAGGAAGATGGCGGTGGGTGGTCGTGGTGAACGCGGGGAGCAACTGGGTGGTCGTGCACTAGCCGCACCACAGAAAACTCGTGCTCAAGGTGTTGAAGAAGATCAAGATGATCAAGATGGTGCCCCCGCGGACAACAACTACGAAGTAGAAGATAGCGGCGCGGCCGGCAGCGTGCACTCGCTCGCGTGGTCAACTGATGTCGAGCGACGCATCCGCGAGCGGAGGGAGGCGTTCGTGCAGAGGTATCCCGGGCGGGTCGCAATTAACCAGGACTTAGAAGTCGAGATCGCCGCGACACGGTACCGCGGCGTTCGCCTCGATTTGACGAAGACGCCCGTCTCCCGCGTGCTGGACGTGTACGGGGACAAAATGCGGGGCCGAGACTACTACCTGCACAACATTTTCGGGAGCCCAGAGCCGGCCCAGGCGAGCACGGTGGAGACCATCGGCCACGACGCGCCGCTGGTCGCTCTGTTCCGAAACGCTACGGGGGGCTGCGAGTACTATGGAGCAGGTGCTGAGGGCATGGGCATCATGGACAGACATCAGAGTCCTCTCGGCGCGCACGCGCGGCTTTGCCGCAGCTGGAACCTGCAGCCCTACCACCTGGACGAGAGAAACGACTACCACTCGGAGCGACTGTCTAGGGAACAAGGAGAAAAGGAAGCCGAAGCCCGCAGTCTCCGTGACGACGGCCAGGTCACCGCGCTTTACCGTGCGCAGCGGCTGGCCGGGACGTTGTCCGAGGTTTTCCTGCGACTGGGGCACACTGACCACGACCTCCCCGCGAACCACCTTCTACCAGTGGGTGGCAACAACATTTACGCGCCGTTCACGGGACTGGCACAGGGACTCAGCGGGTACATCCTGAGCGAAGTTTTACCATACTGGGACAACCGACGGGAAAGGTTTGTCGAATGGGAGAACGAAATGCCGCCGGCGTCGGACGACCCCGACCGGGTCGTGGAAACAAATAGAACCTCACGCCTCGTTATTCGCGGCCTGCCGATGTGTCGCTGGGGCTATATGGTGCACATGGAGGATGCAAATTTCTGGTGCGACGACGCGAGTGGTCCGCCGATAATGGTACACAAGCCAGACGTTGGAGTGGTTGCGTACCTGGACCGCTGGGTCAAAGAAGTGCCCTGTACGACCGGGTAACGCGTGGTTGGAGGTGGACGGTTTCCGTTCATGACAACACTTGTAACTACAGTCTGAGTCTGTGAGCTGCGAAGAAGATGCTATATTCTGCGCTGAGCGAAGAAGAGTCAAAGTCACCGTGACGAGGACAAGCTCGCATTCCGAATCCGACCCCCCACGGCATCCACTTCCTATAAATATGCTTATCTTCATCCTTCACTGACTCGTAGTCGCACTCGCAGCCCGCATCCGTGTTTCTTCAGTAGAAGTGCAAAACTGAAGATCCAGAGACGAGCATTTCCGTTTTCCGCCTATTTGTCGTTGTCGGCCTCGGATTTTTTTCGTGGGAGAGGAAACAAAAAAAGCGGTGCGCGGGATTCGAAAGGCGCAAAAAGAATTCGTGTTATGTGTCACACTATGAATAAGAATATCGCCCTCACCTACGAGTACGATATCTCAAAAGAGCGCGTCAGTATCCTCTCTGCGGCACCAGAGGAGGCTCATATAAATATTGCAGTTTGTTTCATCATCATCCACTTCGTCTTGATGAAGATTTCTTGATCTCGTTCTCGATCTGACAGCGCTCACGATGACGACCAGAACCCATCGGCAGTAAATACTTCCCCGCGCACGAGAAAATAGATGAAATGATACGAATTGCAAGAACTTCAGAGCTATCTGCGGATTAGTCCACCAGCTACTGACTCCTACACTCGCGCCCCTAGTATCTCCTCCGCGTTTTCATTGTTGTAGTCGACTACCAGAAACGAAAATCCTGCGGCACAGCAGCTAGCACCCGGAGGTCATGTTGAAACAGCCCGACGGCGTAGGTTGTCGTGTAAAAAATACAAAGCCTTTGTTGAAGCCAGCATCGCGTCGGGTTTCATCAGAAACGGATGAATCAGTATCACAGCTAAGAGTTGAACCACCAACACCATCATGGAGCAGTCCGCTTTCGCCACGGACGGAGCCGCAGGTCCGAAACACCGCGCGCTGAATCGCACCAGTGTTGGGCACATCAACGACGAGCTCAAGGAGTATTCCGAGCCTTTTTCGACGGCTATCGACGACGAGGAACGCTCCACCGTCGACTGCACACCCTGTTCCTCAAAGGAGCCGTACTATCCCGAGCCTGCGGCTTCCGTAGCTCTGGACGAGCGAAGCGAAGACGAAGAGGAAGAGCTGCACAGCCTAGTTACGAAAATGGAACCGACGTTGCGCCGCCGTCGGCTGCAGGGAACTCGAGCCGCGCAGGGTGTGCGCGACCCCGAGGCCCCTGGTGTCCTCGTCGGCATGTCCGCGTCTGCATCTTCAAGCTCCTCTTTCAGAGGAGGAGGTAAAATGGAGGTGCCACAAATTCAAGCTGAAGTGACAGACAGCGTAAATGATCGTGAGCGATCGCCATCGCCGACGCCGCCACGCTCGGTCGTGATAGACGCCACCGGAGGGTCACCGACTTCAAAGGTGTCCGCGTCGTCAAGCTCGCTTGAGGAAGACGAAAATCGGCAGGACGCGCTGCATCAAAAAGCAGCCCGACGAGGACTTTCAGATTCACTGCGTAGCGCCGGCGGCGGCGCGGCGCAGATCGGGGGTCTGGAGAGGCACATGGTGGAACACGAGGGTCCCCTCACGCTCACCGGCGAAGGAGTGCAACTACAAGCAAGCGCAAGACGCAGCTGGTGGGATCGCACGTACAATGACTACGCGGCGCGGTACTTACGACCAGCCGATGATCACGCCGACTCTCCAGTAGGCATCTTCGATCCAACGCTCGTGCGGGAGGAGGGGGCAGGCGTCTTCAGCTCCGGATATCAATCCGGAGACGACAGCGAGATCCACACGCCACTTGACACTCCGCGACGAGCAGATGTGCTGGAAGTTGAGCAGCTGAATTCTGGTAGTGGCACTTCTGCAGCTTCATCATCGTCCCCGCCTTCGTCCGCGAGCGATCCCAAACTCGCTGGGAAGCGCCGCCGGTTATTTTCCACCTTCTGCGGCAAGAGCGGCCGAGCGCGCAGCCCCTCGGGTCGTCGCCGAGACAAGCACCGCGCGTTGAACATCGTTCGGCGGCATCTTGTGCCCCGGACGCTCAACGCGGCGTGGGGCCATTTTCCCGACTATGTCGCTTTCTGGTGCGTGGAGCTCGCCTACGAGCGTGGGCAGATTCGCGTCGGCCTTACCCTCGCCATCGTCGCCGCGTTTTCGCAGCTCTTCCTGAATTGCAGCTACCTGACCATCGCCTGCTTCTTCGTGTTCTGGTTCGGCTGCCTTACGGTCTGGAACGGCTTTGTACGTTTCGTGAACCCGGGCAAAGTAAAGCTCGCCCTCCAGCGCCTGTTCCAGGAGGAGAAGCTGTCAATCCTGGACATTTTGGTGCGCCGGTTGAAACGCGGCGATCTCCAGTACCACGTGAAGAGACTGGCGATTTTGGTCAACTTGTCGCTCGACGCAGAAGAAGCGCAGCAGGTGCTGGAGGGCTGCCATCCGACCTTCATCAAATTTGTGAGCATGAGTCCGCAGCGATTTTTGAAGTACATTTTCCGAAAGTACTTCGCCGGGATCGAGTACAGTTGGACCGGAGACGGCGGCGTGTTCCGGAGAAAAGATGTTATTAAGGACGAGGAGGGGCGGGAGGTCGAAAACCACGATTCCGCGTCGGCCGAACACGCCACTTCTGCGATTCAGGATCAAGCAGAAGCAGCTTTCGGTGGCAGCAGCGGCCCGTGTGGAGGCGCGACCACTGGAGAAAGCGCAAGTAGTCCGAGACGAGAGGAAGATGATCACCATGACCATCACGCTTCATCTAGTACCATGATCAATGATAGCGCTGCAGCTGCTGGTGATCAATCTGCCTCTTTCGGCGGCATGCTGCTTCATGTCGTTGATCGCATCAACTCACCCGCGATGACGGAAATCGGGTCTCCTGGCGATACCGTTTCCTGTCCCGCCTCTCCTGACCGAGACCGATCAGGATGGGTCTCGTCCTCGTTGCCTTTCGAAAAGCAAACTCCAGCTGGATCTCTTGGTCTTGGACCTGGAAGCAGCTCAAGGTTTGCAGGAAATAGAATAAGGCCGCCATCGGGCGCGGGCGGGGTTGCTGCGTCTCCGTCGACCCGAAGCCGAGCGAGGGTGGGCGGCGGGGGAGATACCAATACTCGAAGTCGAAGTGGGACCAGCACAAGAGGAAGTCCTAGCCGAGCACACGCAGCGGTGGCGGGGGCGGCGCCTGGGGTAGCTACGCCTCGGCGCCAGTTGGACCGCTACGGGCGACCGCGTATCGTGCCGATTCTGCAAGAGCTGGTGAAAAAGCGGCTCCTCAGCAGTTTCTTTCAGTTCTTCACGGCCATGCTGCGCACCATGCAAGCGGTGTCCAAAGCGGAGCTAGCCGAAAGCGTCTGCAGGAACAAGCAGTTTTACTCGTTGTGGGTTGCGGTGTTTGTTGGCAGGAAATTGATAAGGGAAGCAGTTTCTCTGGTTGCGCGTGCCCTCGTCGGCACTGGGATCAGTGCGTCGTTAGCGGCGCCTGCCGCAACAGCAGCAAGCGGCAGCGGCTCTGTTGATGCAGCAGCAGGTTTTTCATCGCCCCAGTTGGCCGCCCTAAACAGCTTGCCAGCGGTTCTGAAACAAGTGCGGATAGTGTTGGGAAAGTTGCTGCGAGACGGAGTATCGTCAATGGTCGTTGCCGTCGTCGGGGTCTACCTGTTGAAGTGGAAGAAGGGGAGTATCGGTCGAGGAATAGAAACAGGACGTCGACGAGAAGATCGGCCTGTTGGCGCTGGATCAGATCCCGTTGCAGCTGAGCAACCGTCACCACAGGCATCTGACGAGGTTGGAACAACACGATGAAACAGAACCGCATAAGCCGCCTCCAAACGATCAATCGTCGAGACGCAGCACCATGCCAATGCCGCCGGTTCTGCCAGCATCGAATGCTTTTTTTTGCGACGGACGAACCACAGTACAGAATTTTGATGGCGGTGAGAGTGACTGACTTCTGACATAGACATTTTTGTTTGGAGTGCGGGCGGCTCTAAAAAACACCATCATGCAACGAGAACGACAAGGAATGGATTTATCTTCCAGGAGTATGCATCGCAGTCCGTCGTAAAGGTAAATCTACTTAATTTTTTTGATAAAGACTCCTGACAACTCGCCTGTCGCCATGAGACGTGGGTGTCGTGCAGCTCCTGGTGAAGCTATTGCTTTGCAGTGACACTTCGAGTGCGGCGACTCCTGTTCGTGGTCTCAGCTTTTTGTTCCACCTCTTTCCTGTCTTTGTGCCAGTGCTTCGGCCTGCTGCCTAAGCGCGGCTGTCGCGATACTCGTACAGTTTCGGTTTCAGCTCTTTGTTGTTCTTCGAGCGCCGTAAACAAGAACAACGCGAAACGAACGGATCTGCGATTGCGAACAAAAGTTGTTTCTGATTCTGATGCTCCTCTCGCTCCGCCTTTTAGATTGATTACGATTCGACTTTGGTTTCTTCATATTTTTTTATCGTCGACCACGACATTGTAGTGGTTTTCACTTTCTTTTGCGTAGAGGTAGACTAAAAAGTTAGTATGAGTACACTCACCAGACGCCGCCACGGAGGTGGATTGCACTTGCAGAACCAGAGTGGTTGCACAACTAACTTCAGTGTGTCGTAATATTGAAGTTGGAGGAAAAAGTATGTCGGTCGTCTAGACTCTTCGGGGTCGGGAAGCCAACCGCCACCAGCAGCTGCAGCACAAGCGAAGTTGTGGACACGTGCGTCTTCCCCGTCCACAAATCGCTTCCCATCCATATCTATGTACTTGAGTAGATGAAAGCCTTCAAACTGTATTCAACGCCCACCAGGGACTCCGGCGGGAACTCACTTCTACTTGGTTGCAACATCACCTATAGCTAATCGACCATTCTCTTTGTGTGTGTCTTTACTACTTCTAGATTGAGTTTCATCATCCGTTCGACCTCGCTCTGTGTAGATTGAAATTGATTTCGATAATTCCCTCTCGCTCTTACTTCTGTCTGACGAGAAGCAGTCAGTTTCGCTTTCGCACTTTTGCATGGCCGCGCTAGGCCGCTCCTTTCGTTACCGTTATTCTTCTATGTCTCCCAGGAAAACATGTACCAGCGAGCGCTACTAGACTGACCTCTCATCGCACGGCTAGGGCTACCACAACCACATGTATCTGTGAAACAAATCCAATCCTAAATCATAGAGATCGTGGCTATACCATAGCTATACGTTCCTCGAGGTCGAGATTACACTTCGACTTCAGGTTTTGCGACAGAAGAACCATTCGTTTCGCGATCGTGTTTGCTTTTACTTGAATCATGAGACAGAAGGACACGAGGAGGACCTCGACTGTCGCTTTGATTCAGATTTTGTCTGACATCATCAATTTCAATTTCAATGAATAATACTACGTACTGTACTTCTTCTACCACTACCAGCTACAGAACCAGCGCACTTGTAGCTAAGTTGTTGTATTCTTAGTTTCTAGAACTGTGCCGATTCGTGGGTGCACTTTTTGCAAAAATCAGCACTTTTTTTCCAAACACCACTGAAATCATGCGACGACAATAGAGCTCAATGGTCTAGACAATGCTCTAGATCATTTTTCTAGTCTAAAATCACGCCTCCACTATCTAGAGCCCTGACCTAGAGAGCCACCTCCTAGACCGAAAAAAGTTTTGTTTTCCCTATAGAATCACGCGAAATCATGTCCCTGGTTGTAGTACATACCAGGGCCATGATATGTCCTACATCTTTTGCCATGATTTTGATCATGCGTCCCAATTTCGCAAACGCGTGATTTGCATGGGGTTTATCGATGCCGAGCGCAAGAATCAACGCCAAAAAACTACCAAAAAGTACGCGTTTTCCATGATGTTGACGCCGAAGGTCTAGAGCTCTTTTCTAGATGTTTCAAAGTTGTAGGGTGCGGAGCGGCGGAACATGTAGGGAAACGCCATGGCTCAAATTACAGCCCAA
>RXOD01005416.1:0-14222 GCA_005223375.1 Amoebophrya sp. AT5.2 | reverse complement strand
CCCCGCCATACGTAGCGTCATTCTGGCTTTGCAGGAAAAGATCGACCGCCGCGAACGGGAGTGGGATATTTACGCGGAGAAGGTACTTAAAACCAAGGATTAATCATCAATTTCACGCTCGCAGTCTTTTCTTTGAACTTGAAATCGCCGTCACTCACCAGGAACGGCGTCGCGTCATGCTCAAAACTGCAGAACGGGTCTGGCACGAGGCAGCCGCGGAGGGAGCGAGCGGAAACAAGACCAGTTCGAAGCCAGACGTCTGCAAGGGCGGAGACTGGCGAGCCACGGGCCGATGGAAGAAATCATGAAGCGTTGGTTTCTAGTGCGGCAGCCTTCATGAAAATTAAAACTGCGGGGCAGCCATAGGCTAGTCTGCAACATCTAGAAGCACAACCGGTGAAAGTGAAGCCGAAACGCAAACGCTTTGCATTATCTTTTCGCGCAGCCCGAATCTCACAATTATACCAAAGAAACACAACTGAATCAAGATCGTGAAGCCCGAAGTAAAGAGCGCGAAGCTGAAGCCCTAGGTTTTTGAGGAAGCACACAGCACTGTCGCATTATTGGCGTCAGTCCGTGTTTTCCCAGTTGTTTCTTGGGCCGTCGAAAGACAGCGCATAAGTACGCCATTTGAACAAATGAAGAAAGCGCAGCCACCGGAGATTCAAAGGACCTATGATTGTAGCCGAACAAACCATCACAGCCACTTAGACCGCATACCCCGTCAACCGTTGCGCGCTACTTCTGAGAACAGTAGCTCTAGCTACCCTTACCCTACCGGTCAACCTGGATTGATAGTAGTCCGAAAATACTGAGTCTTAGGGGCCGTGTTCGCCCGCGAAAAAGACTTGCGAGCGATTTTTTATGTGCAGCTAGTGCTAATTGTAATTGTTTCCTCCCGGCGCCGTCGAAAGAAGGGGTCCCCTTTTGCTTGTAGTTGGTGTAGAGCTTTGAGACATCATTGATAGATTGATCATAAGTTCAACTCATTCTCATGAAGGAAGTTGATTTTTGGCGCGGTTTTGAAGTTGGGATGCATTGTGGATCAGTTTCTATGTATTTATTAATCACGAAGATGCATTGCCTCACAGAGGCAAACAAGTGCGATAAAGGAGATACAGCAAGTAGCATCTCTGTGGACGCGCGTATATGAAAACGAAAAGTGTGAAAATCAGCTACTTTCATTCAAATGTACACGGCGAAACAAGGAGACACGTGCTGCAAATAAAACTGCTTTTTGTTTGCGTTACTCAGAGCTCGCGGAATATCACGTGCGGGCTCATTTCCGGTGCAGAAGATCATACTTAAGCTGTGTTTCCCTTCCGTTCTGTGGGTATACAAGATCTGAGTGAAGTGACACGACTGTGCATGGCTGTGGCTGTATTTTTTTTTCTGGGAGACGAGAACGCAGGGAGGGCCGGGAGGCGGAAGGTGTGCCGGTATAGAAGATTGTACAGTTTTTACTTGCATAGGTCACCTTAAAGGCGTTATGGTATGGAGTCTACAATAGAGTCCATCTAACATCAATAATTAAAGATGCTTTGCTCCTCCCCGGCAACCGCGACAGTGCTGCTTCCGTCGGCGCCATCCCCGCTCTCGCCCACAAAGCAACCCCCTGCTACATCGTTTCACGACCTACAACCTCCGCGCCCAACACGGGGTGACAACTCGTTGCGCACCAATGACATCGAGGGCGCGTCGCCCCGCGGTGCTGCTCGCGCCAGGGCGTATGCTGCGAAAATCGTGCGCAAGCACCTGGAGCACCTCCGAGCGGAGGCGCGCGGCGTAAGCAGCCCAGCGAACGCTGGCCCTCCGAAAACTGCGAAGCCGGATGATCCCTGGCGCCACGAGAATCTGGATGTTTCCGACATCTCGCCGCGGAAAGCTGCGGGAAGCACTAAGTTTGGAACGAACAGCAGGCCGCGAAGAATCGAGACCAACCCGCTGACGCCACGGTACGAATACCCGGGATGGACGGAGCCAGGGAGAGTCACGATCTCGCCGAAGCCGGGAGACAAGGAAGTGAACGCCTTCATGAAGTGCAATTTCGAGGAACACGGAAGGGACGAGCTGTTTCGACGGTAGTAGTGCAGTTTTAGCGATCGAAGGTTTTGCTTTGGGGTTTGTCTCCATCTGTGGCCTAGGCAGAGCAGGTTCAAGAAGCGGCATCAAAATCCAAATCCAAATCCACGTATACTAGCGTCGTCCGGCACGAGAAGCTGCGCACGCGACCGCCGGCGTCCTTGCATGCGGTGGACGCTACCCGCGCCGCAATTCCCGTTCCCGGCATGTCGCACGAAACGTATGCTCTTTACCAGAACGCCGTCAAGTCGCCGAGGGAGAAGAGCGACGGCAAGGAGTTCCGGCGCCCGCAGTCGGCGGCGGGAGGTTTGGGCGGCAAAAGAAGGGAGGAGGTCGACGCGGATTACCCACTAGGTACTTCTACGATTTTTAAACGGGATCCAGAAGTGATTGAGGAGGAATGAAGCAGAGTCGCTCTGTCTCCGATTCGCGCTCGTGCCGCGACCTCCACATGTAAAGAAAATAAAGGTTTCGTCTCCGCTCTCGCCGACAACGTGATCAGTCCCGTCGTTTCCCCCCGCCGCGAGCCCGCGAACCAACCGCCGTCATACTTCGACCGCTTTCGCGGGATCGGACAAGCCGCCCTCGTGTGTAGCAGCGAAAAGATCAAGCGGGCGGAGTTCCGCGACCTGAATTTGCGGACCAGTGACATTGCGTCGCGCTCCTCGCGCTCGCCCGCGAAGATGAGAGAACTAGCCGAGGGCGATAGCCGTGACCGCATCCAGAATCCGGCGAACAAAGCGGGAAACTTGCAGATTGACGGGGCGCGGCCGCGGCCGTGGTCCAGCGATGTCCTGCGGAACCGGAGCCGGCGCGCAGAGTGGCTGGAGGCGCAACAGGCGGAGAGACCGGCGACGGCAGGTTGCAGTGGGGTCCGAACGAAGGCGACCTACCTAGCGGCGCTGGCAGATGTCGCCTCGAGCGAACGCGTAGGCGAACCAGAACCTAAAGTCTGTTCCGCGGCGGAGAACGAGAGTAGCGGTTGTGACAAGACTGGGCAGCAAGATGCAAAGCTTTTGGCTTGCTCGGGGAACAAGGCTTCGGAAGTAGTGTTAGGTCCAACCCCAAGTCCTGCTCCTGCCAATGTCGTCGAAGATAGTAAAAGGGCGACCGCCTCGCCCGCGATAGCTTCGACAGCGCATTGTGGCGGGAAGCAGAACTACGCGGAGGGACTGCGGTTCCCCGCTCCGACGGCGAAAACGGAGAAAGGAAAACCGTCGACCGACGAAACTTTGCTTCTGCAGGAGCCGTCGGAGCGCCTGTTTCCGGCGCGGCCGAGCAGTCGCGGCGGCGCGGAGTGTGCAGTGACGAACTCGAAGAACTCTTCCGAGGACCTCCACACGAAAATAGAGCCGCAGCGTCCCGCGACGGCCGGGCCTACCAGCAGGCGTCTTATCGCGAGCCGTACCGTGGTAGCATCACGACCGGCGACCGCCGACGCCCGCGGGCGCGCGGTACCCCTGTCCGAAGCGGCTCCGCCAACTGCTGGAAAGGAATTGCCGAGCGACCTAGCCGAGGTGACTTTTTTCGCAAAGCAGGCCTCCGCGAGCGCGAGCGCGGTCGTTCACAGCGAGCACCAAACGCAGGAAGGGTTCCCGCGTCACCACCAGAAGGCAACGACCACAGGAGCCGGCCCGACGCCGCGAAGCGGTATCCTCGGGGAAAAGGTGGAACTTCGTGGTCCCGCGAGGCCGTTCGAAGACGTGGCACCGGTCGTGCCGGTGGCGCCAGGAGTGCCCGCGCTGATGATCCCTCAGCCGCAGGAAGATTCGCCTGCGCCAGCTGCCGCGACGCGGATCGCGTTCCCCGACAAGGTGCGACCGCAGTCCGCGCGGCCGGTCGTCTCGCCCGAGCCTGTCGCAAACGCAACCGCAGAAGCACCGGCAAACGGAGCACCGCTACCTGCTTCTACCGAGGCGCGGGGAGAAAGGAAAAGGGAAGCCGTGGCGGCGGAGCACGCGACAACTACAGCACGCCAAGAGCGCGCCGCGGCGTTTTTCACGGAGAAACGCACGCGCGACATCTCGCCGAAGCCGCGCCCGCAGTGGGGGCATCTGAAGCCAACCGTGCACGAGCAGTTTCGGGAGTTCGCCCAGTTTCCGTACATTCCGGGCAGGAGGCCGGTGGTGGGGGTATCGCCGCGTTTCTACCATCACCAGCCGTTCGACCAGTGGTGTAGCATTCAGGCGCCCTCGAAACCCGAAATGAGGGTGGCCAGTGGAAAATCGGCCTGTAGTAGCCGCAACCAAGTGAAGAACCGCGGTCGGGTTATTGCGGGCGCGGGCGCCACGCCGCGCGTCGGAGGAGGAGGAAGGAACGGCGGCCCGGGGGGATCCGCACCGAGCAGCAGACACGTATCGCCGCGCGGGTACCACGCCATGGGGACGATGGGAGAACAGAACCACGGTCTTCGCGCCAGTTCCAGAACGCCGCCGCGAACGGGCCGCGTGCACGTGCACGACCAGCGGATCGCAAAGGAACTTGTTTCCGCGCGGAGCAGCCGGCCGCAGCCCAGGGAGGAGCCGGTGTTCGTTCAGTATCCGCACTCACCGCAGTTCGGCGGATAGGAACGCGCAGTGTTAAAAGTTTTTGCACGCTATTTTTTACTTCTACGCGCCGCGGAGATGCGGTGGAATTCCGCGCATCCGCGGCGGAATAAATTTTGCAATCAGCTCTATCCTACTTCCGACGCGTTTTGGTGCAAAACAGTGACAGGCCATTCATTATGAATAGGTAAAGCACTTTAACGTTCAGCTTCAAATGCATTCGCTGTAGCTTTCATACAAAGAGAAAGTCAGTGCTTGACAGAGATAGAGTAAGTCCATGTCCTTGTCTACAAAATTGAAGAGTAAAGAAAGCAAGCATGATTCGAGGTCAGTGAGGCTTTTCGACTAGTGCTATCAGATAAGACCAAGTGGGAGCTCCCTTTGTGATACAGTAAAAGACGTGGTGAAATTTTGGCAGCTGCCTGAAATGAATCTTGTACGCAAATGGCCAACCACTAGTACTTGCTCGTCCTTCTCCTTGACCCTGTACAACGTGAGAAATTTTTTGAGCTAGAAGCTCGAGCACGAGCACCACGAGCACGACCAGCATTGCTCTCGATCCGATCCTACGCGAGCTTGTCAAGTACTGAAATCGTGAAGACAGAGATCCCAACGCGCACTGTCGGTGCGCGAAAAATGGAAAAAATGGTCTCTTCGCTCTTTTACTTTTCGCTCGCCCAGATCTACCAGCTCCTGATCTTTCGGGATCGATCGCGATCGCGTGCGTGCATGATAGGGCTCAGAGAAGATCGCGGTTCTAATCTCGCTGGCGTGCCCCGATAACTTCTCATTCTATTAATTCACAGTCTCAGTCTAACAGCAGTAGCAACTTTCATTCTACAATCGCCAAGACCAGACAGCCAGAAAAATGTCTGGCCAGAAGGTAGGGGGCGCGGACCTCCGCAAGTTCATGGAAAAGCGATTGGACATGCACCTCAACGGCAACCGACATGTCGTCGGCATCCTGAGAGGGTACGATAACTTCAAAGTTTTTTTGAACTGAATATAGTAATTTGCTTTGATCACTTTCACTTACACTTCTCTTTTTCACGGCGAAAGTATCCACACCCACGACTTGACAGGTACGACACGTTCATGAACGTGGTGCTGGATAACGCGGTAGAGATCGTGTCGCCGACGGAAAAGAACGAAATTGGCATGGTTGTGATTCGCGGTTCGTCAATCACGATGTGGGAATGCCTGGACAGGGTGAAATGAGGACTCACGGAAAATTTCAGACGCCGCGATCGAAAACTAACCGCATTTTCCTAACCGTTCTGAAATTGGTTTTGCACCTATACTACTGGACGGGGCGGGTGAAAGACTGACAACGCAGACCGAACCTGGAACCTCAGAAAAAAGGGGTGACACCGAAATAGAACACGCGAGGCGATACCTAACGACGAAGAAATATTTTGAATGCCACACAGGGAAAAATTAAAGTTCGCTGCGAGTAGCTTTCTGCGGCGTGTTCTCGCAGGAGTGTTTGGTCACAGTGTTGCTGAGATGGCCGTGCTGGTGTTGCAATAACTGCCGCTTCGTGAAGATCATGAAGATGCCGCGTGCGTGTTTCGATCCGAAATTTGAAGCTTGTGTATAAAACGATCAGCAAATCCATCCTTATCTGAATCGTAAACGTCGTTACAGAACCACGGGACTGTCCCTCTGTTTTTTTTTCGTGAAATGCAATGTACTGTACCCCCGTCTCGCTTCACCTGTCGACTACAGCACTCTCTGACTAGTAGTACACTCGGGCTTATCTGCACAACCAAGCACGACATAGAGAAGATAAAGAAGATGCTCCTGGGCCACCACCTCTAAGAAGTTAGGCGCCACAGCAAAGATGATCGACATTGCGTTCAACCTTACCGACGAGGCTTTTCACGGTCGCGGTAAGTACGAGCCAGATCTGGACCTCGTGCTTGAGCGGGCGGTGCAGTCCGGCGTCGAGGCTTTTGTTGTTTGCGGCGGCAGCGTGGAGGATTCGGCACGCGCGCTGGAACTGTGCAAGCAAATCGACCCGCTGCCGACGAGGGAGGCCGAAGTTGTAGGCGGCGGGGTCGCGCTGACCACGGCCGGGGATGCGGAGGCGGGCGACCACGGGGGGGGCTGTGAGGATCTCGCAAACGGCATCGAGGCGCTGACCGTTGACGGCATTTCTCCCGGGGAGAAAGCCTTCCGAAAAATGCTTTTCCGCGTGTTCCAGACCGTTGGAGTGCACCCCACGCGGTGTGCGGACTTCGACGCGGAGAAAGATTTGGAGCAGTTGAAGGCCCTGATCGTACAGAATAGGGACCGCGTGGTGGGGTTCGGCGAGTTTGGGCTCGACTACGACCGTCTGCACTTCTGCGGAAAAGAAAAGCAGCAGGACGCCTTTCGCGCGCAGCTGCGGATGGTGCTGCGGGACGACGAACTGCGAGGTGGAACAGGAGGTAGCAGTAGCAGCTCGAGCAGGAGTACGACCAGGAGGGAACCGTGTCTGCCGCTCTACCTGCATAGCCGCGGCGAGGGCTGCTGGGGGGATTTGATCGCGATCGTGAACGACGAAATTTCGAAGCTGGCAGAAAAAACTCCTGTCCGAGGGGTGGTGCACTCCTTCACCGGCACACGAGAGGAGCTGCAACAAGTCCTCGACGCCGGGTTCGATGTTGGCCTCAACGGGTGCAGCCTGAAGACGGAGGAAAACTGCGAGGTGGCGAAAGGCGTGCCCCTGGACAAGCTGCACCTGGAAACCGACTGCCCCTACTGCGACATCCGCCCGACGCACTTTTCGCACAAGTTTCTGGTGAAAGACAACGCAAGCCACCCCGACTACGATGAAACGCTGCCCAACTTCCCGGTGAGTTCGAAGAAACTAGAGCGGGGAAAGATGCTGAAGTCGCGGAACGAACCCTGTAGAATTCGCGAAGTGGCGGAAGTGATCGCCGGCCTCAAAAACGTATCCGTGAAAGAAGTAATCGAAGTGACGAAAAGGAACAGCAGGAGACTTTTCAGAATTTGATTTTGATGCGATTCTGGATGTCGATGGGGAGCAAAGTTTCGCACACAACCATTTAAGGTAGCGCATTCAACTGAAGAATTTGCATTTGGTGATTGATCTTCAATTTCGGGTGCCGGTTTTCAAAAACCAATTGCCGCAGTTTTCTCGCGTGCCGCCTGGAAGGCTTCGTCGACAAGAGTTGAGAAACCGGAACGCGAGCGAGTCGTTCGCATCGGCGTTTCGTTACGCGGAGAGATGGAGAGACCCCGTCGTGGTATAGATTTCGGTACACCGAAGAGAGAAGCACTTGAAAGAGCGTGTCGTTGTCGGTGAGCGCCGACAATCGTACCTCATTTCGAAACGGAGTCGGGCATCAACGTTCGTTCTTCTAGAGCCAAGGCGAAGCGCTAGCGCAACGGGGCAACACTCGAAAGCGAAAAGGATGGCAGGCGGCGGGGCAGCGCGACGGCAGCCGCGGCAGGTCTGACCCGCACAATTAATACAAAAACGCGGAAATAACCAAGATGCCGGTCACCGTTCGGCGCGCCACCGGCGCGGACCAGGACGCTCTGGTTAGTCTCCGCGAGGCTGTGGTCGCGTCCAAGGGTCTGAAGACCACTACTCTCGCGTCCTCCAAGGAGCTGCTCTACCTGCTCGACACGCAATTTCTCAGCCTGGTCGTGTGCGAAAGCGGCGATGCCGAAAGCGGCGAGCCGAGTTCGAGCGAGATCGTCGCGTACTGTGCGCTGGAGGCCTGTCCGGCCATCAACGCCTACAAGGTGAAGGACATGGTTGCGGCTGACCAGTGGCTCACGAAGATGGAAGCGGCGGCCGAGCAAAACGTGACGCTGTCCAATTCCCTGTGGATCAACGACCACATCGGGCTCACGGCAGAGCTGGTCGAGGAAGTCTGCCACTTCGTGTACTCCCAACCGCGGCTGTGCGTGGAGCACCTGTTTGCGGTAAATTGGGCTTGCGAGTTTGTTCGTGATTGAAAGACGCAAAAGCCGTCCGTCTCCGGATAGTGCAAATAAAAACTTTCATGTCACGATGAAATTCCAAGAGCAGGACCCACCAGAACAATCAATTCGTATCCACTTCTTCTCTCCACGACCAGGTGGAGCGCGCTTCCCAGCCGAAGTCGCTTTTTTCGCCCGACAACCACTTCGAGCCGGTGGCGGGCGCCGAGACGTTTGCCGTGTGGATCAACCGGGCGCGGCGGTCTTCCGATTGCGTCCGGGTGCTGAAGACGCATAAGAAGGCCTTCATCCAGCCGCTGCGGATCCGGATGGCGCGCGGGGAGGACCACGACTCGCTGGTGGCGGTGTTCGATTCGCAGAGCGACGTCGTCACGGAAACCTACGGCGAGTTCTTCCTCGCAGAACTAATGGAGTCGCAGAACGAGGAGAACAAGGCGATCGTCGCGGAGGCGGACGGCCGGGCGCTGGGGCTGTGCTGTTTGACGTCCGACGTGGACGTGAACGTGCTGGCGCAGTGTTTCGAGCTCCTGCCGTACGACAACCTACTGAAATCGAAGTACTGGAACAAGGTCTCGGCGCAGATGAAAAAAGAAATGGCGGTGGCAGAAGACGACAGCACCTTCAGCCACGGTAAGCTATAGTTTTTTGAGGCTATCAGAAGTTAGGGAAATTCGAATTGCCCTGCGACGACTGCGAAAACTGGTCGTGATCGCGACGTGGCGTGTGTTTGTCTCGTGTACGCTGCGCCAGTCATTGCGCGACGGGATTACGCATCGTCGCTTTTACAGCTGGGACTTGTTGCATCCCTCCAGGATCATTTTCGATGACCTTTGATGGTGCTTCGATGATGCCCAAATTCCAGGTGACTACCTGCAGGCGGCGCTGCAGGGCATGGATTTGGACGTGTTTGTGTCGAACATCATTCTACTGCAGGCGGAAGACCACGAGGAGCCGGAGGGGGTGACCGCGATGCAGATGCTGAACGCGCTTCGGACGCAGGAGTTCGGCGACCGCTACAACCGCGCGGAGATCGACATCGCCGAGGCAATCCTGATCGGCATGTGGCACCAGATGTGGTGGACGCCCCGAATCGAGGCGCACACCTTCCTGCGCTTCGAAGAACTCTCCAGGCTCGCGAAAAGAATAGACCGATACGGTACAACAACACCTGTACGCACCGCATAAAATGTGTACCTACGTACAACTTCAACTACCTCCGGAGTAGATCTAGATGTAGAAGAGAGGAGACTGTAGTACTTTTTTGAAAGGGTCTGAACCTGTTGCCACGGCCTTGTGCTCTCGCTCGATATAGCCGTCTCATTAATACATCGGCTCGTTAATGGGCGATATCGATCGGCTCGTTAATCAATACATGGCTGCAATCTTCGGATCCATTTTCGCATCGCAGATATCAAGACGCGGCGTGCGATCGCGGGAAACGTGCTGTCGAAGTGGGATAAAATCTTCGACACGTTCTGGGCGGTGAAAGAAGCCGCAGATCAAGCGGAATCGGAGAAGCGCGATATCGAGGCCGTCGACAAGAAGAAGCGCGCGAAGGCTGTGAACCGAGACCAGCTGGTATCCTTGGGCAACTGGTAATGGTATTAGGACTAGGTAATGCTGGAGGCCCTGTTTAGCGATGGCGAGACTCCCCCATAGCGATGGCGAGTGCCGAAGCCGATTAAGGCGCTTGGAAGGGAGGTGTCTGGGGCGCGAAGGGGTGGGGGGCGGTTTCAGAGATGCCGGATTGATGCGGAGAGTAGGAGGAGGCGGATCCCGAGCGATTGACGACGAACCTTTGGGAAGGAGCTGGGAACTGGAACGCGCCGCAGACTAGAATGAGGAAGCGGAACAATTTATGAACCAAGAGTAAGAGGGCGCCTACTAGCATGGCGATCTCTTGGTCTTGGTATTGCGGTTACCGTCTGTATGCTGCGGATTTGCCATTGGTCTTCCGACCGCGGATAGCCGCTTTTCTGCTCGTTTTGCGAATCTTTTGCCAGGATAACCAAAGGGGACCTGAAGATCCGCCCCCTGAAATTTCCACTTACCACTTGTTACCCATTTACCAACTGGTCCTGCCATAAAGGAGAACGACGGGGAGATATCGCCCGACAACAAACAGGACGCGCTGGACTCATACGACATCAACGTGCCCAGGACGGAGAGAACGCTGGTGCCGCGGGTAAAATGTTGAGACACTTCTAAATCTGTGAAGGTTTCTTGGAAAACGAATCTGCATCTTGCCGCACTCCTTTTGCTGAAGCTTGGTTACAGCCTTCTTTCGATTGTGATTCTATGATTTCGCGACGGCTGCAACGCAAATCGGATTGGCATCGATCGCAACAGGTCCAATTCGGCAAGTTGCTTTACCAGCTGACCACGTCCATCGAGGACGCGCAGCGCGAGCAACGCCGCGGGTCTGTGATCAAGAAGGGCAGTAAGGAGAAGAAGCAGAAGGACTACCAGGAGCTGCTCGACCCAAAAAACATCACGGATCCGGACGTGAAGACCCCGCCCCCGCTTACGCGCGAGGAGGCCACGGATTTGCTCTTTATCGTCCACTGGTGGGGGAACCTGGGCTGCGTGTCGGCTATCGATTCCGTAGACTCCGAATCGATGAAGAAAGCGCTGGAGGCCATCGTGGCAAAGGAAGACGACATCTTCATCTCGCACCACCAAAGCCCAAGCTGGTACTCCGAACTCACGAGCGAGTCGCTCGTGCATTGGGATTAAAAACCATTGTACTACCTTGATTGCGTACTGGTGAAGTCGGACCCACAATAAACCGCAGGTTGTTCGGCGTTCCGGACGTCATGAAGGACTTTTTCTGCGTGAACCTGTTTTGCGTAGACGAGTCGATTGCGCACCGGTCGGCGGACTTTCTGCTTCCGGCCTTCGCGCTGTTCCCCGACAAGGACTACTGCGTCATAACGCAGCCGCACACGAGTCAGGTACGCAATGGAATTCTGTGCAACTACTAGGTCTAAGTACTATCGCAACACGCACGACCACCACCGAACTATAGCCTACGACTGCTGCATCTGCGAAGATTTCTATTCAAGACCACTGCAGATAACCCCGTTCCTGCAAGCGTTTTCGATCGTGCCGCCGAAGCCCAGCAACACGTTTGGGCACGTGCTGTTCGTACTGCACCGCGCGTGCTGTACGAATGCCATTTCGCCCACCGTTCGCATGCTGGATGGGGAGGAAGACATGGATGCCTTAGCCACTATGATCGAGGGGATGCCGAGTACCGACGGCGAGGACGTCTTCAACACGCTCGACGCGGCGCTGCAGGACGACGACGCGCAGTGCTTCGTCGTGGAATTCGATTCGCAAGTCATCGGGTACTTAGACTTGTTAATTGATGTGTTTTTGTTGGACGAGTGGGACCTTCTTGGGCTTGTCATTGTGCAGTTTCTTTCGTTGGTGAAGTGAAGTGTTTCGAAGACAGAAGGTCATCTCCTGCAAAGGAAAAGCAACTTGCTCCTCTTGCCCAGGGTCGTCGGTTTTTCCAACGCGGAGAGCGACTACCTCGGCACGCTGCGTTGCGTGTACCACATCGATCGGGCGCTCGTGTACCCGGACTACAACAGCTTCGCGTTTGTCGACTTCTTCCTTGTGAACCCGATTTTCAACATCTACAAGCGGAAGATCCTCCACCTGTGCCAGCTGCTAGGGGGCGCGACGGTGCTCCTGTACGAAGCCAGACTCACGCCGAAGAGTGGGCGGCCCGAGCTCGTGGACGGCGCGCCGGGAGTACTCCTCTCGCCGGGCTCCGAGTCGCCCGCCGGCCGGAATAGCTCGCCGACCCTGGCGGGTGGGCGACAGACCAGCCAGGACGTGCCGGCGCTCCCGGGGGGCAGCCACGCGCACGGGGCGGACGCGTCGCTGGGAGCTTCGGGGGTCTTGAGAGCGGGGCTGTCGAAGAAGGAGCTGACAGAACTGAAGAAGCAGGAGCAGCGACAGGCTGAGCTGGAAGCGGAAGCAGCGAGAAAAGAAGAAGCGAGCTTGGAGCGGCAAACCTTCAAGAAAGCGACGGATGCGGCCGGGAACCTGCTGCCGCTGTCGACGGTAGTAAGGGAAATGACGCAGGTGCCGCCACGAAATCCGCCATGCCTGCTCGTGGGCGGGGGCAGAAGCGCAGGCAGCGCGAGGGAAAGGGTACTTAAATAACGCGATTTGCAAGCCTTTCTTCGCTTTCTTCCGTCGGCGGCCTCATCAAACACTGCTTCTTTCTTGTATGAGAATGTGCGTTTCGGTTCGCTTGCATGCGTTTCACATGATCCGCCCTCAGGCCGCCACGTTCGCCTCCCTTCCCGTGGAGCCAACGCCGCAGGCGGTGGAGGCGGAGCGTCGCGAGAAGATGATGAAGAGGGCGCTGAAGAATGGTCTCTCCTTGCTTGCAAGACCGCGGCTGTCTGCGCCGAAATTGGCGATCAACGCGAGGATAGTGGTTGTGGGCGCAAGTCACACGGGGCTTTCGTTTTTGCTTTCGTTGCTGCTGCCCGCCTACGACCATTTGCAGTTCAACTCGCTCACACTCGTCGCGCCGGAGCTGAAGTACTTGAGCTTGATCTGATTCTGATACGACTCTGAACGTCGATGAAGATATCGCCTAGTAGCTACTTCAAGGAATGCTCTATTTCTAGTGCGACACCCATGCTTAAACTAAAACTGAAAAACGTCAGGCCGATGAGCGGCGGCAAGTCGCTGCGGCCCCTGAACGAGTTGGACGAGCACTTGCTCCGGCGGCTGAAGGCGGACGTCCGCGTGCGGGTGTTGCGCGACCGCGTACGGGAGATCGACCGGGGACAAAAAGCACTTGTGCTCGAGAGCGAAAAGAGCTCATTGCTGCCCTACGACTACCTCGTGCTCACGCCGGGGCTGCAGGTGTCATTGGAATTGGAATTGGATTTCTCTACTCTCCACAGCACCCCTCACTAGTGATCACTTTCGCAGGAAGAGTCGTTCAGTTCTGTCGTCTTACCTTACTTGCGCGGTGTCCTACTTGCATCGGCGAAAAGATTTTTGTTCAAGTGTCAAACTTACTCCCCAGGACTGCACGCTGTCTCGCGACGGTATCCAGCTTCGGTCGTACGGGTTCAACCGGACGGCCATCTGGCAGATAGAGACTTCCGACATCAAGGCGCGCGCGCTGCAGCGGAAAAAGGAGGCCGCCGTGCGCGAGAAGGAGGAGGCGGAAAAGAAGGAGAAACGCAACCCGCGGTCCGCCTCGCGCGACCGCCGCGCCGAAACCCGAGAGGACTCCGGCGCGGCGGCAGAGAACACGGAAGAGGGCACCACCAGTGAGGAGCAGCGGCTGCTGGAGGAGTCCCGGCCGGTGATAAACCCCGACGAGGAGCCCAGCACGCTGAACGGGGTTTTGTCCGTGGGCGACCCGCGGCTGGCGGACTTCTTCGCGGAGTCGGGCACCTTCGTGAAGGGCCTGATCTGGAACCCGCTCACCGTGATCTGCGTGTACGGAAACAGCCTGGACGTGTACACCATCATCCAGGGGCTGCTGCTGCGAAAAGTGCCCGCGAACAAGATCGTGCTGGTGCAGCCGCCCACGGCGGGAGATACCCAAGCGGTGGCGCTGCAACCCGGCAGCGAGACCGCCGGCGGCTC
>RXOD01005415.1:0-14224 GCA_005223375.1 Amoebophrya sp. AT5.2 | reverse complement strand
TGCTGGCCCACACTCGAACGCGTTGCTCCGCCCGCATTTCATGTCAGGCTTGCAAGAAGTGACCTGGTTCACGCCAGCCACCAGGCGGCACAGATCCCATTCCAACTCGCTGGAGAGGGACCATCGCTCCACTAAGTCTCGCGGTCGCTCCACTTTCAGGAGGATGGCAATGCGCTGGGAGCGCCAGGGCCGGAGGGCCCATCTTTCTTTCCATGTTGTCTCTCGACCGGGGATCGGGAGAACACGCGAACGCGATCAACTTGAAAGCCCAAGCTCCGGACGCGAAGATGCGTGCCTGCTTAAAATGACCGCGCCCGCGCCGTTCGCGGGCTAGACCTAGTCCTAGACCCCCCCCAAAAGCCCCTCAAGCAGGGGGGTTAACTACGGCTCAGTGCTTCGTATGAATGTATGAGAGTTAGTGGAAGTCGGTGACTACGTTCATATTCGTTTGTGAGTCAAGGCCAGGCGTCATGATGACATATAGATATAACACTATTTCACGAAGACGAAGTCAACCTCTCGCACAAGGGAGGGCGAGCCCACTCATCAATTTCCTCTCCCGACACGTTGCCTCATTCGAACACATCCAGCAGAACAGATCATCTCTCACGACAAATCAATTCCTTTTGCCCAGTGACATTCTTCTTCAAAACCGCGCACATCTCAAGCGCATTTGCAGCGGCGAGGCAGACAATCAGCGGCGAGACAGAAGCTAGTAACAAGGCCATCTCGCGCTGCTTTTCTTTTGCTTGCGGTTGCGCAATAAGAATAAGTCCTAATAATTTAGTATGTTGACGATTATGTGGCTCGGTACTAACCTCACCTTGGCTTACAGTTAAGGTGCGCACTTGAATCTACTGTAGACCGATGAACTAAGACGCATCCGACGAGCCTGGACGAGTGTCATGAGCCAGATGTTGTAGGGGAAGCTTAAATGGTCTAGTTTTTCGTTCGGTCTAGTCAGCATATGCATATACACAACCCCTCCCAGTAAATAAAAAAGTATATCGGGCAGTGCCCAATATTATTGCGCGCCGCCGGGGCGGTCCCCCGCCCCCCATTGAATCCCGGAAAATCGTCGATGTGTTGCCCAAAATTATTGCACTTCACGCGAAAACGCACGAACAGAATAGAACGAAAAAACACGCGCCACGGGATTCAACAAGAGGTCCGGAGAATTCTGGAAAAAGTTGAACAATATTTGCCAATATCCGATGGTTCTTTTTTATGTCATGCGATGGCCCATTACATGGAGGTAAAGCATCGCGAACGCAATAAAGACTGAAACTCTTACTCTGCAGCCGGACCCGGAGCCGACGTCTATGTGAGTCTATGACTAGAGCAGGTCTAGGCAAAAAACTGCAAGCGCCCACCATCTTTGTGTTATTCTTGGTCAGAAAAATGAGTCTCAATTCTGAGGAAGATGTAGTTCGGATATTTTTTGCAATTCCCTCGGTCATCGCTTAAAATGCAAGGATTTTCTATTAAGGTGCTGTAGCCGTATCGGTAGTCGAAGTCGTCGTCGTGTACAAATAAGTGAAATCGTGAAGATAGAAGTCGCCGTCGTGTGACAAAGAAGTTAACTCTAGTAGCAGCTAGCATCGTATGGGCAAGTATGTTGAGTTCCCTAAGTACGCGTGAACCACGACGTGCTCGTCGCTGTCTTCGTTGGCCTTCGTGCGCCCTAAGAGCGCCAAAGAGCAAGTGGGCTCGAGACCTGCTCTACTCTCGCAGGTGCCTTGCGCTTGCTCTTTACCTTTTCCAGGAGGACAACTAGTACTCTCAACAAAAGTTAGTGTGCTGCTTTCATCGGCGTGTCCGAATCCTTGCAGTTGCGGCAAGGGGTCAGAGAAAGCCAAAGCGTCGGCGTCGCAATTCGAAGTTCGTTCTTCCGTTCGTGCTGCAGTGACGTTTTCGTCAGGCCTTTTTTCGCGCAGTTCTGTGTCCAATCCCACGAGTTGCGCGATCAAGAGCCCCAACACCGCCAGCACAGGCACGAGGCAGGCCATGAGAACCGCGATCCACCGCGCGTAGTAGTTGTCCTGATGCTGATGACCAGACTCCAACGCCCCTGGACTACCTTCTGCTACTGCTATCCCCGAGGACTCATGACCACCGTGTGAGGCCCCATGACTTTCTGTTTCCGTCGTGCCTCCATCTCCAACATCGGTCTGTGTCGGTCCGCGCAAGAGGTCTCGCAACCCAGCCACCGAGTAGAAGGTCTTCTCTAAGCTAGTAGTTGTGTGCGCCCCAGTCTGCTGACCATGTCCGCCGCCCTGCGCCAGAATTTCCGCTCGCAAATCTCCGAATCTTGCTTGGGTGCGCAGGAGTAGGCTTTCATTTTTCGTTCGTCCCGCGCTGTTCTCCCCTTCGACTACGATCCTCGGCCCTGCGAAACCCTCCGCTGTGTACGCTTGGAGCAGCTTTTCCAGGCGCAGCGCCTTGTTCAGGTGCTCCGCGTCCGATTTCTCTGCGTCCGGAAGAACATCGACAGCCATCTCGGGTAGAAGGCCGTCCCGCCCCGCGTGGGCGGCGACTAGTCGTCCCAAACTGTCGTTCATGTCGTTAGGGAATTGGTAGAAGTTTATCCCTGGCATCCGGAAGCGTGCGTCTGCCAGCGCGGTCAGGTCCGTGATCCAGACGCCGCGATTGAGTGCCCACCGCGCGCTGGCCGCCACGATTTCCCGCCGCGGTCGGTGGGTGAACTTTTTCGGCACGACGAAGGGGCGCAGTCCCACGTGCACGTCGACGGGGGGCGGTGGTAAGAATTTGTTCGACAAATTCGAGTTGTGTCCTCGTTCGAGACGGTGCTGCGCGCCCTTGATCCAAGAAACAACGCGGGTTACTCCGGCGGAGAGCACGCGCCAAAAAATGGTCCGGTCCGCCACGTCAAACGTCCCGGGGCACTCGTGCAAAATCCTGAGAACGGTCCGCAAGTCGCCCTCTTTAACCAGAAGCGACCTCACCAAGTCGCCATCGCTCAACGTGAGAAGATCGGCAGACACGTCCAGTGTTTGCCTGATGCGCGCGCGCACCGGCGCTCTTTTTGGTGTTCCCGGTTCTCCCGCCGCGCCACTGCGGCCCAACTCGATGTCGTCGCTCAGCAGGCGCAACCCAAATTCTTGCATCACGTGCAGAGCCAGAATCGCCTTCAAAAACGATCCGCGCGACTGGTTTCCGCCTGCCAGGAGCCAGAGCGACATACGCGCGACGCGGTTGCGGACCGCGGAAACAGAAACGTCGTTGAAACGAGCTACTTCCAGGCCGTCCGCCGTGAAGCCGGCGCGCTGCTCCATCTGCCGCACGAGCGCGAGTGCCTTCAGGTACGCCCATTGTCCCTCTTCCCGCTCCGAACAACAGGCTGTCACACCCACCTTCGCATCTGTGGTTTGGAGTAGGCCGCCTGCTTCCTGTTCGGGGTCTCCCTTGCCCACGAAAGCCCGTATGTCCGCCGCGGTAGGACACAAGAACTCGTCAGCAAGCTCCCGAACCTCTGGCTGCGCCGAGAAGAACGTGTTCTTCTGCTCCAGCTGCGCCCCGGCAGCAAGCATCAGATTCTTATTGCTCTGCACAAGCATCTCCCCAGCAAGCGGCGCGTGCTCCGGCGCAGGCCTCGAGAAATCGATCTTCCGCACTGTGTCAGCCGCATCTGCGTCTTCCGCGGCCGCAACATGCTCTGGAAAATATTCATCGTTCCCTGCCACATCATCTGTGTTGAACCAGTACACTACCCTGTGGCTGTAAGAGGCGGATTTCGCAGCGGCATCTGCTGCTGCCCACCTCACCGCCTCGGCCAGGGTGCGGCTCTTCCGCCATATGGCTGCAGTGCTCATGTGCAGAAGCCGTCGCAGCATACGCTTCGTGGCTCGATCGTTGGTGCGTCCTGGTCTTGCGAGCGCGCCGCGCACCATCACGCACAGATCGCGTAGTCCGCGCTGGTTCATGCTCATGTCGT
Source organism: Amoebophrya sp. AT5.2 (assembly GCA_005223375.1). Classification (NCBI taxonomy): domain Eukaryota; class Dinophyceae; order Syndiniales; family Amoebophryaceae; genus Amoebophrya; species Amoebophrya sp. AT5.2. The sequence continues at coordinate 10,269 of RXOD01005415.1, read as the reverse complement.
CGTTTAGCCCGTAGTTTCGCGCGGCACTGAGAATTTTGGTGACCGCCTTTTTCTCGTCGCCGTGCACAGAGACAACGAAGGCCTTCAGAGCTTTCTGCACCGAAAGTAAGTGCGCCCGCAGCAGCGGCGTCAGGTTTTGCGCCAGCTGCGTATCATCTTCAGTCTCGTCTACTACTTCGTGAAAATCCTCGGCGGAGTCGTCTGCAAACAGATGCGAGAGGCCGGCGACTTCCTCAGGCTCCTCGGATGCAACCGGGCCCGGACTCTGCGTCCCTCTCCTCTGATGAGGGGCGTTGCCACGTCTCCGGGCCCGGCTGGTGAAGGGTGTCCGTTTCGGTCGCTTTTTCCGTGCAGAGACGGCCCCGTTTCCCGCCCGCGCTTTTCGGTTGCCCGTTGGCTTCGCCACTGGGCCAGGTGCAGCGGATGCAACTCCGCGCTCCGCTCTTTTCTCACGCTTTTGTCTTGCTTCTGAAGGTTGTAGGGGCAGCGAATTTTTTGGCCTCCGCTTCGCTTTCCGCCTCCAGTGGCGCTGGCCCGAGGTTGACCCTCTTTCTCTTGCTGCCGGCTGCGGAAGAAGCTTCTGCGGTACGGCGGGAGCTGGTTGTATCGAACTTGCCTCTCCTCTTGTTTTTTTTTTCAGGCGGTAACGGCTTGACCTCGATGTTGCCGAGAGTGCCGATGGCCCTCGCCGCTTCGTACTCGAAGCTGGCTGCGCACCTGCGGGTTGTAACTGTTGCACGGGACCCATGTCGCGCCCGGCTCGTTGTCCATCTCCCTCCTGCGTAGTTGACGATCTCTGTTCGGTGGATTTCGTGCCTTCGGAGCTTGCTCTACCCTCGACAACGTCCACCTCGACGTGTTCTGTAGGCGTTCTCTGCCGCGGCGCCCGCGCAGCCGCAGCTGCTTGAGATCCCGTCGAAGCGTCTAGGACCGCCAGCCGAGACTCTTGTTCCGCAACGATTTCTTCTAGTGCTTGCACCGACACGTGCAAGTTCTTTTCCTCGTCATCCTCGTCGGGCGCCGGCATTTGTTTTGGAATGCCCTGCACAGGATCGGCGGTCTCGAATTGCGCCGGTTGTACCTCGGGCTTGGCTTGCACTTCCTCTTGCGCTGCAGCCTCGGTCGTTAGAAGAGGAGATGAGCTCCTGCCTGCATCGGCCAGCTCGCAACTTTCGCTTCCTCTGTCGTCGCCTGTTTCCGACGAGTTCGGGTATGCCCTGGATGCCGCCGTGCCTGAGGTTCTCGCGGATGGTCGTGCTGCTCCGTCATTATCGTGCGGTGGATTCAGGCGCTCCTCGGGCTGGTTCTCTCCCGGAGGTAAACACACCGACTGTAAACGCGCTTCTGCAGCCTGTGCCGGCTCTGTGAATCGGAATTCCCTGAGAGTAATCGAAAACGGACACTTCTTTCGTACATCGATTGTTTCGCACACGGCGTCCGGGTCAACATCGGAGTGAAGGCTTTCCCAAGAAGCAGTCGTCTGGCAACCGGTTCCGTCCATTTCTTTTGGGACAGGCAGCTCCAACACCTCTTCGTGCACCAAGCCGTGCACGATCGTCGCTGCTTTGACTTCCGTGGTGCCAATGGAGCCATAATGACGTCGTCTACGACCACTCTCGGAACCGGAAGGAGGCGGTAGTACCGTCTTATTCTTGTCACTAGATGATGAGCAGCCAGACCCTGACACATCTTCCTGGTGAGGGTCTGCGGGAGCAGTGAGAGCGCGATCTGCGCAGCCGATGCTGCCGCCCGCACCAACGCGTCCAATCTCCGAGACCCCGGCTGCGACGTCGAATGAAGTGGGCGTAGAGGTGGACGGGCACGGCTTATCAATTGGAACTGCAGCTGGCATTTCCCTGGCGATAACATCGCTGGACCCAGAACAGGCCTGCGTTTCCGTATCCAAACACGATTGAGACGAGCCACTCGGCGATTTCGCTTTCCCATCTGGTGAACCCAGAGCGCTGTCGCCGGGGGACTGTGGTGCTGCTGCGCGTCGTGGTGCCACTTCCTGCTCCGATCCCGAAGTCTGTTCTGCCGGTGCTGGGGAGGGCACTTGAGGACAGGACTTCTGTTCGGGCACTCCTCCTCCACAAGAAGTAACTTCTCGCACTTGCTCTTCATCCTGCAATCCCGCGTCGGCCCCTTCGCGCTCGCCGTTCGGGTAGGCCAAAGTTTCAGTGTCGGATACTTCGTATTCGGTTTCCACCAGGATGGACGCAGGAGAAGCGGCAACACTATCAGTCTCACCCTCACCCTCACATGCAGGAGCGTTCTGAATTTCCGCATCCTTGCTGTCGATCTCCGTGTTCGCGAAAATGGGTCGCAGAAGCTGTAGTACGTCCTGCCAACCGCGACTGGCCATCTCGGCTTCGACCGTTCGATAGAAGAGCAGCGCATCTTCGCTGGTGCGAAGGGTATCTGCAGCGTGCGGAACGTTCAATGCCACAACGTCATTGACAATAGAGGCACGAAGTCTCCAAAATTCGCCTCGCTCCTGCGCATATTCCAGCTGCAGCCACTGCTTCAGTTCGGTGCGAAGTGTTTTCAACGCGTCTTCATCGTCGGTCAGCAAACCAAGGTCGTCGATATCCCGCTTCTTCGCCGCGCGCATGTCTTCCCCCGGCTGGTTCGACGAACAGAACACGCTGGACTCGTCTCTGCTGCTCGACAAACTTGGCGATGTGGTGGCCGACAACGTGCTGGGGCTCCCGCTTCCTTTATCCCCTCGCGATCGTCCCGCCAACTCCGACCCGTCGTGGATGATGCGGAGGATCATGGGCAAAAATTTTTGGGCTGCTTCAGCCGCCAAGTGGCCGAAGTCGAAGTGCTCGGTGCGACGTTTGTCGGTCGAACCAAGAACAGGGAGGGGAGATGAACTCAGGTAGCTATCAATGCGCGAGAGCACACCCCGAACGCACGCGGTGAGAAGATCGATCCCGAGATGAACTGAGGAGAGCGGCGGAAGACACTTCGGCACGTGGGCGGATGCGGTTCGCGATATAATCATGGTCTCCCGCCCCAGCTCCTCGAGCAAAAGCAGCAGCTCGCGAAGCCATGCTTCTTGCAACACCGCATCTCGAGCGCTGTAAGGCTCGAATGGGCTCTTTCGAAGCAGGGTAGAGCTCCGCGTTCCGAAGCCGGCAGACCTCCACTTCTCAGCAATCTCCCCGTTTTCAGCAACGAAGACATTGCTCTTGCTACGCGTGCTAGGCGTAGGCTGTTGATCAACAACAACCGAGCCGCTCGGGCCTCCCGCGTCGTGCCCTCCGCCTTCGAGAGCAGGCAAGGACTTCAGGATTTTGCGCTCACCCGCTGTCAGACCACTAAGATCTTCCGTCACGAGTTCTTTGCCCAAAAGTTTTGCCGTGTGGTCTTTCCCCGGATGCACATCCACTGCAGGGGTCGTACTGGGCCGGCAGAACGGAGACTGGGCGTCCAAAAAGGTTTTTATTCTCGACTCCAAGCTGGCACCATCGTCATCTGCACTGCCACACGAGCGGCCGCGGCGGAGCTGCTCAGAAGCGCGCCCCGGATCTGTTGAGCCTAGGGAACCACCTCCGGTCATGAGCGAGGGCTCACTTCCCGTTTTCAGCTCGCGGTAATATCCCCTGAGGCTGTCGCCGAAAAGCAGCGACATCATCTCCTGCCAATACTCAGCTTCTTCAGAAGATGCAGAACTGGCGCCGTCTCTTCCTGAGGAAGTCTCCCCCTCCTGGTGATCCCTTAGCGGAAGATTGGAGAAGTGTTTCCTCGAGGTACGACAAAGCACGAAGACTGGCTCGAGCTGGTGCCGTGCTGCTGGTTCCAGAGACTGGTCCTCCACCCGACTAGTAGAAGTAGTAGAACCACCCGCAACATCAATATCTTCATTCGACGCACCTCGGCGTTGGCCTTCAACATCACGGCTATTCGACGTTGCTTCTGCAGCGCCGTGTTCCTGGACTCGGAAGTCTTGTTCCACTGCATCTTCCTGCTGCGCTCTTGACGCTGTCTCTTGCTGGTCCTCCTCCTCGACGTCGACAGCAGCCTGCACTGAAGCCTGAGTCTGCTGGGGCTGCAGCTGCGCCGCGCCCTTCGGCTTAGCACCTCCATGGGTTGTTCGTCTCGCAACCAGTTCTCGCACCGTTCGTATCTCTAGATCCCTCAGTTTCCATGCATTCTGTTCGACCACTGCGTCCCAATTCGTCTTTTTTCGGAGCCTTCTTCGTGGTACTCCCAGTGTTAGGATCTTTTTTGAGATGGCGGCCAAGGCTTCCACTCGCAGCCTTATCTCATCAAATTGCTTCGACATTTCGTCTCGCTCGCGTGAGAGCTCTGTCGACAATGCAAGATGGCGCTCCTCGGTGCTGTTATCTGGCAGCTCCGCACGTGAATCTTCGAGCGACAGAGCTCCGCCGCGCGCAGGTGGAGCGAATGTGGACGGAGGCAAGGAAGGCGGTGCTGCGTCCTCATCGGTCGCCGTTCGAATCAGCCCGGTCGTCCGCTCCTCCAGTTCAGTTCCTTTGCCATCCACCGCAGAAGCCAGCTCCTCAACCTGCAGACGGAGCTGCGTCCGCGCATGTGCATCTTTTTCTCTTCGCGCTCTAAGAAGGTCCGCGAACTTATGAGCGCCAGGCGGTGGCGCTGCGCCTGCCTCTCTTGCGCACAGTAATGCAAGAAGGAGGCGCAATCCAAAAAGAAAAATAGCAAGTCGTGACATCTTGCCACCAGACTGCGCCGAAAACTAAAGCGATAGCGAATACAACTTCTCGAAGTGTTGATATTCATAGAAACATATACATTCATCTTCATCATGAATCTCAGATACAGACTCTTGAAGTCGCTACATTCATACTTTTACCTCCTCGCGTGTGCGTCTACAACGCTGCGCTTCGTCGACGTCGGACAGAAAATCAAAGCGCGAGGATCAACATAGGAAGATACGCCCTGGTCGTTGACAACATACATGGTTGAAAATGAAAGGTCACGAAGCGGGCGGACAGTCAATTTATTGAATTCGAAGAACAGATGAGAGCCTGGTCGCAGAAATAAATTATCGTCTGGATCTTCGGTAGAGATCTTCGTTTTGCCTTTGAATACGTTCATAGATTTTTACAGAATCAGAGATGATACTGACACACTTCTTCAGTACTAAACGCACCAATGGCGGAAGCGGATGCTCAGATCTTTCCCGTCATGCTAGCACTCGTGCCACACAAAGAGTGCCTCTGCGGGCCAGGGTGGAACGCGAGAAGCAAGTAAGTCGTGACACCGAAAAAACTGGCGCCTCGAAAGTATTTCCCTGTGCATGCAACCGGAGGATGCTGGAGGTTCGTCCGCCTATCAGTGTCTGCACAGAACGACTTGGTGATGCTACAGACAAAGACATGCCCACTGCGACTGCCACTGCCGTGCCCGAGTCAAGGGTAGAGCCAATACAAATCCAAAAACAGCGAGCTGTGATCACATCAGCAGCAACCAAGGAAGACGGACCAACGCGGACGCCAGCAGAACCGCCACTACATCACATTCACACCCGGTCCCGTACCCGTAATCGTTAGTTTAGTACTAGAAGTGCTCGAAGCCCTCGAAGAGGTCGTCTGGCACAGGCACGTCCGAGTCGTCCACGTCGGAATCTGGGTACTCTTGATAATGACGCGTGTCCAAAGCATCCTCCAGCGGCGGGACGTACGGGGCGGGGATCTGACGAAAAGGGATCGACTCGAAAGAATTTATTACACGTACACGCGCAGCAGAACAAGAAGAATAAACGTCTATCCAAGTACCCGCTTGCAAACATGGCTTGCCACTACTGACTTCCGATTGGCTCTCCATTCGAGCAGCTACATCAACGCCGCGTACATACAAAAATAACCCTCTAAAATAAACCAGTACTAAAACAAACTTATTTAAAAATTTCATTAAAATACCTCCTTCCTGAGGATGTAATCCCACGGCGTTTCGAAGAAGTAGTTTTGCGCCTTGATATCCGCCGCGCCTTCGCGCGCCCCCAGGCGCGCATCCGGACTCGAGACCAGTAGCCCCAGCAGCAGCTCCTCCTCGAACTGAACCAGACCTGCGTCCGCACCCCACACCGCGACCTCGGTTTCCAGGATTTTGCGGTAGCACTCCATCAGGTTGTCCCCGCCCTCGCCGTTGTTGCCAGATGAAGGCGGCGCAGCAAAGGGCGTCTGGCCCACGAGCATCTCGTAGATGAAAACGCCCAAACACCACCAGTCCACGCGGTGGTCGTGCCCGACGTTCAGGAGTATCTCCGGAGCGAGGTACTCCGGAGTCCCGCAGAAAGTGTACGTCTTCTCGGGCGTCGGCTTGGCGAAGCCAAAATCCACCACACGGAGATAGCCATCCTGATACGATACAATTACGGAAAATGCCGGCTGATTGTCCGATAAGGCCGGACAAAGCTGTCGCTGCCAAAGTAGCCTTCTATAGACTGACGAACTTAAAACTTTATCATCGCCCTACTCCGGCACTACTACTGCAATGATGAAAACAAGAAGATGTATAGTAAAGTACTGCGTCGATAAGGAAGTTTTCCGCCTTTGTGTCGCGGTATGCGATTTCGTACCGGTGCATGTACTCAAACGTGAGCACGAGCTGGCAGGCGTAGAAGTAGCACATCTCCTTCGGAAAACTGCCCATCTGCCGGAGGATGGTGAAAATCTCGCCCCCCGGCACGTACTCGAGGAGCATGTAGAGAAAGTGTTTGTCTTGGTACGCCCTGTAAAGAGTCACGATGAACGGGTGCTGCCGAAGCAGTGCCAAAACGTCGCGCTCGCGCAGGGTATGCTCCTGATCATGTTTCAATTTCAATTTCAACGCTTTCGCATAGTGATATGGTGGCGGATTAGGATTTCATGATACTTGGTAGTACCGCTCGTTGGCTCAGTCGCGAGCGCATTGCTTGCAAACTGGAAATGGCAACGACACAGATTGATTCCTCACGCATCCCATCTTGACGTCGAGAACGAGATAGAGAAAGTATAGAGGGAGTCATCTTCATCTTCGCGGCTCCTGAGACAGTGCAAGAGTAGCACTTCTACCTCCTGCTTCAGCGCCACGATGTCTTTCTTGCGCAACGTCTTCAACGCGAAAGGGAGCACACTGGTTCCGTCCGCAAGCGTGGACACCAGGTCGTTGGTGAGTTTGTGGTTAAAGCTTTTTCTGCTTCTTCTTGCACCCCCCGTCGACGAGGAAGTTGATGCGCCAACCTGGAACGAACCGCCGGCTTGGGCTCCCCCGAAACTGCCTGTGATAGATTAAGTTACGTATGGTTCTTCTTCCTGTAGCGGCGACGCACACGTGGTCGAGAAAAAGATTCATTGATTATATAACGAGGCTGACCTTTGAGTAGCGCGAGGCGGATTCGGGAGAAGCTGCCGCATCCGAGCGTCCGGCCGATATCGAAATCCGCGCTGACATTGTCCGCCTGCGCAACCGCGTCGTCGAGAAACCGCTCCTTTTCCCGGAGCTCGGCACTCATTAACTGCAGAGGTCATTTTTGGTTTTCGGAGGCAATTTTGTACTTCAGACTCACAGCTCGACCACTAAGCCACCTTCTTCAGTACCGCTACGTCTCCCGTCGGCGATAAGCACCCGCCTTCGTCACTGCGTTGTGTGCCTTGCACAGAACTTTCCTGCATGAGCTCCCGCTTTTTTTCTGCAAACGCATCGTCCGTGGCGAGCGGCCCGAGCCCAACTGTTGGGTGCTGGCCCGGCAGGATTTCGTCCCTTCCCAGCGAGCTGCCCTTACCACCCGGACCGTCCGGCGATCGCGCCGCTAGCACCTTCAAACTCTGATTCATGTCGGTCGTGATCGACGAGGAACTCGTCCGCGCCCCGTCTACCGTTCTGGCCTCATCCATCAGCGGCGAAGCGCTGCTGCTGCTCGACGTAGCCGACGGCGCATTTATTCCGGTGGGCAGAGAGGAGGAAGAGCACGCTCCTCCCGCACCCGTAAGAGGAGCTCCATTTCCGGCTCCGCCTGCTCGTCCGCTGCCGACGCTAAAAACCGTGCCACTGGACGCCGCGGAGGTGGAGGCTTTAGAACCTTTGTTATGGTCGCCCTGGTCCTCTTGCTCGCCATGCTCCCGTTGCAAGCGGAGTGGGCTGTTCGGTCCGGAAAGATTCAGAGACGGCACCTTCGGCCGCTGCTGAACGGGCTTGCTCGCGGTCGAGGCGTCAGAGACCTCCTCGGGCAGTGCCCCGCCGCAAATACGGGCGACCGCATTCTGCAGACAAGAACTCACCATTCTGCGGTCGCCTTTGCTTTGTTTTTGGTGGAACTAGCAGTCGGGGTGGTAGATGAATATGGCAGTCTGTCATCATACGTTCTTTCAGTGCCGAAAAGACAAGTCGCGTAGTTCTAGTTTGTTTTACAAAGAAAAAGACAAGAAAAGCACGCACAAACTAAACAGCAGCCTTTTTGCGGACGACTGAGCCCATCCGTATCCGACAGATACAAGCTTGTATGCAACGGAGGAAGAAAAACGAAAACCGCTCTTTGCGCACGCTTCTGTAATCCTCCTCTTTAATGCCCACTCTGGTGTCATGACAACAAACAGCGTTTACGATGCAACAACGGGTGCGGCTTCAGAACGCCTGTCGCGGAAGTATCGAGGAAAAAAGCGCCCCCGCGCCCCCTTAGTACGCAGGCCTGGCAAATTTTTCAGACCTTCGCCTTTCTCCATTGTACTAGTGCTTTATCATGTTTCAGTGATGTGATGTCCATCTCAGTACTAGTAGTGCTTCTGCTTTCGCTTCGTGTTGTCCCCTAAGAGGTGGTGAAACATACAGACAAAACTTGCCCGAACTCTTGTGTTCGAGATGTTCCCCTGTTATGAATGTATCGATGCTCCTCCCAGACGGAGCATGCTCCATGATGTGCGTTCCGGTCTTCCCTCGCTGACGCTGCATGCCGCTCGGGACCTGCTGCTCTCTGTGATTCTATCTCCGAAACTCTTTATCTTAAATACCGCCCTTCCTTCGACAACAGATGGCATCATGATTCTGTGCGAATGCTTGTTCGTACGACTCAGAAATGAGAATGACTTCAGCACTAGTTTCCTGTGTAACAAACAGGCTAGAGCAGAAGGGCAATTTTCGATAGATTTAAAATTGCGCTGAATAAGATGAGATGGCGTCTTTTTTTGCGACCAGAGGCCGCCCACGAACTGATGGTCAGCAAGCGACCGACAGGAGCATCGAATGTCTGAAGAAAAACAGAATTACTGCCGCTTTTGGGTGAAGCCCTGCCTTATAGGTGTCCGTGTGCCTAGCATGCCATCGCTCTTCCTGCAATCGTGAAACTATTGTGCCTTGGCTGGGGTGAAACTGAAAGCGGGGTAGTGCTTCAAGATTAACCGCTGAGTAAGTAACTGCCCGTCCACTGACGGCACAGCCTGAAAACGAGTTTTTTTTATGCTAGGCAGCTTCGAAAATAACCCTGACGCTGTCGTCCCACGACCTCCTCTGATCAGCGGATCACTTGCACTGAGTTTTCGACATACTTGTTGTATCTGCGTTTTCCTTTTAATAAGCCTCGTAGCTATACGGAAATCCATTACTTCTCGTCACCCTTGCGTGCGCGAGAAACAGTACGTCTACGTCAATATTCGAATTAGTTGTCGATCTACCTCTACGTTTCTAGTTACCGTAGTTTACCATTTCTTGATATTACTAATGCTTTTGGATCCGGGTCCGGCACTGCCCCTTCCGAAAAATTTAACTAGTAACGAGCAGAACCACTGTCTGTCATCATGCTTGACGTTCAGTCTTCCTCTTCGTTTGTAGTTGTGCTTCTGAAAGGCAGCCATTAAAAATCAAGCCAGCACGCGACACGTTAGTTCGGTGTAGTGGTCGCGTTTTCGATTTTACCTCACAGTTTTACGTTCATCTTTGTATATACTTTTCTCATCTACTTTCAATTTGAAAGAAATTTATAGCAAATACCCTTTTGTCCATCGCCTATCGCTATCCGCCATCTCGGTTCATCATCTTCCGGATGACTTCTTAATTCCGCCGCAGCGCCCGGCGCGCCTTTCGCAGCGCCTTCCGCGAGGTGCGGAAGCGGGACACCCGCTGTGCCTTTGTCGGGTTCGAGGCCATCGCAATGGAATCGATTCCCCGCTCTTCCCACCACTCCAGCCGCCGCTTCTGCTCCTCTTCCGCCTTCGCGAGTTCCGCCTCTCCCGCCGACGCCCCCGCCTTACAGTACTCCGCACCATCCAAGGTGATGCACTTCTTGTTACAGGTCAAAACAATGCA
>RXOD01005414.1:0-14226 GCA_005223375.1 Amoebophrya sp. AT5.2 | reverse complement strand
AAATACAAGACAAAATACGACACCATAGCTACAAGAGAATACAGGCCACCCCCTGCGCGTATCATACCAAACCATAGCTACGAGACGAACTACAAGTCTCCCACCCCCAGACCGATGGCCAGGAAAATGGGTTGATCCTCTCCTTAATGTCCAACGAGACGATGTTCTTCTGCACGCGGTCGATGCTGCGTTTCAGCACGTAAAAATTCAGCGGGGTGCACGTGAAAGCGGCGGCGGCATTGATGTTCTTCGCCTTTGGTCGTCCGTTTTTTGCAACATTATTTCCCTGCTGCGGTGGAGCAGACGATGGTGGATTCGCTTTTTTCACACAGCAAAGCCCGATCTGCATCACGTCGAAAGTCTTCACCACCTCCCGGTTCTTGCGATACACGGTGGGAAGCAATTCGGTGAGCCGACTAAACTCGTTCTTGGGGTGCCGGATGCCAGTCATCTCGAGGTCCATCGCGATGTAGTCGGCGCCATCGATGGCGCTTTGAATGGACGGCAATGCGTCGTCAAAGTTGTCCAGCGTGATTTCCATCTTGCTGCTACTTGTTCTCTGCCTGAAAGTAAAAACCTACCAGTGCAGGTCGAAACCGATAATCGGGTCAAGATGTCGGCCAGAACCTCATGAAAAGCGCTCCTCTCTGGGGTTTATTTCTTTTGTGAGAAATCGGATGCCGTTGCAGATGAAGTAGATGTAAATCCTCTTCTTTTCCACGGGTTGACCTTGAACAAGGTGGTTACGTTTCTGTGTTCCAAAGGGATCGGAAGATTGGAACTCACTTTCACAAAATGCAATCAAGGATCCTTAGACCAAACCAGACTCAACAAACGATGTTGGACCACAGATGGGCATCTTTTGCTGCCAGAGCATGAGCAGAACAATCGCGACGCTTGCAGAGCGATGAAGCACATCTTTATGTGCCGGGGAAACAGATACTCCATGTAAGAGCCCCTGAATGACCTTTGTGACGAGTTCAATGGCGGCCATTCATCGCGGTCTGACTCCAAAAAGCAGACCCACTGCAAAACAAACACCGGGCGTACTTCCATTGTTCCTCTTTCCTTCCTTTACAGAATGTCGTCAATGAATCTATTGTGTGTGTTTCTTTCCAATAAGCTGGCAGTCACTAGGGCGGCAAGTGAAACTGCATACCTTCTGAATAAATAAGCAACTTCATCCTCGTCCTCACGAAACTCGTACTTCGAATTATATCATCGATCTAGTAAATACCTGGCGGGTGTTCCCGACTGGAAGTGAATCACCCACAATTCTTGTGTTGAAACGTAGGTATCTATCTGTGTGTGTGAATGAGCAGAGCGGACCCTTTAAGTCGAATGTCGAAGAATCTTGAGCGTCGACATCGAAGATCCGCTTCCGTTTCCGATCCTTCTTTATAAAATTGATTTCATTCTCCAGCTTGCTACCGGCTTGAACGGCTTTGTGCCTCGTGTTCATCTTTACTCAGAATCACGTTGTTTTCGTGTGTTGTTCGTTGTCGACTTAATTGCTCATGGCAAGAGTTGCCCCAGATCTGCTTCTACTCCCCGCAAACCTGCCAAAGAAGCCAACAGTTGGTTACCGAAATCATTGAATGTAGCACCGGCAAAAGGATAAGTACGTTTGTCGCGTTAGCGTGACTCCAGCTGTGTTACGCCAATCGTGGTCTCAATCTGATCGTTTTGTGCAGATTTGATGTGCTGGTGTCGGTGTCTTGAAGAAGGCAGAACTTGCTTTTTTTTGTTTTTCTCGACCCCATCATAGCTGCGGTGCCGACAGCTCGGTTGGAGCGAAGAGGCGGCGCCTTCGTCTAGCACGCACTATGCGAGGTCGATGGCCCTTGACGTCTGATTCTGAAGTACCTCAACCTTTACGTTTTCGACTGGAACTCGTACGTACGTACCTATTTGATGCATCTTGTTTGTTTGCGTAAGAAGTCAACGGCTACATCCGATACGTATACTTTCTATGGGTCTGATAAAATTGTCCAGCGTTCTTTTCAGCGTGATATTCAAAGTATCCGTATCTCCATCGATGCCCCGAAGAAGCTGCCCACGGACCAATCCGGCACAGTGTACATTGCGTTTCTTTGTGTTATTCGATTAAGTGCGGCCACGTTAAAGTCGGTGGCTGCGTCGAAAGAATTTTGATGAAGGCCTCTTCCGCGCACGGAATCCCGCCTCCCATCTTTGTCTCGTTCCCCCATTCTTGCGACTCCTCTTGCTGCTGCTCCTCTTCGTCATCTTCTTGTTCACCAGCGGTCTCTACGCTGCAGCTGCACTCCGGAACATGTCCGCCGCTCCTCCGGGCTTGTACTGCAGAAACTGGTTCTGGCGCGCTCCCGCGCCCCCACCCCTTCCACCACCAAGAGGCTTCCCACGCCCTGCTGCTGCTCCAGTTCCGCCGCCGGGTGGAGCATTGTATCCTCCGGGGATTCTGCCCCAACAAGACGACGAAGCTGAATTACCGCAACTGCTATTGCTCAAACTCTCCGCCATGTTGAAGCTTCCTTTGCCACCGCCTTTGCCCGCACATCCGCTTCCGATCGAGGCGGACATGAACGAACCACCCTTTGTACCTGTAGGAGCACCCGCAACCGCCTTTGATGTGCCTTTCGTTGTACTTCGGCCGGGAGCAGCGGACGAGCTTCCTTTATCGATACTACCGACAGTAGCAGTACCCACACTGCTGGCCGCGGGTGCAACTTCGCCCCACGGCGCAACCATGGGAGGCGCAGCTTTGTTACACCTTGCGGCAGCTGTATCGGCTGCAGCAGCTGCCGCGCTGCTTTCTGTTAATCGCAGGATCGTGTCGCCGATCGACGCTGCGCCGTCGTTCTGGGCCACTTCCAGAAAGTTGAGCCGGTACCGGGTGAGTATCTTCATCGACACGCTCTTGAGGTGCGACGGAAGTGGGGGGGTGATGCTGTCGACGCCGCCGTCGACCGCGGAATACCGCGGCCCCGCATGGGGTACGATAGTCGTGTTCCGCAACAGCATGGGCATCAGGATGCGCAGCATCGCGTGGAATAGGTCCAGACTCTGCGACTTGTCGCACATCACTGCGAGTGCGCGCTGCAAGACGTAGTTTCCGAACTTGTCCCGAAAGATGACTTCGAACGCGGCAGGATCGCGCAGCAGCTCCTGGACCAGTCTCCGCACGGGCGCTGCGTGATCGTGCCCGTGTTCGAGGCACTTTTCCAGCACGTTCGAGGAGTGCTTCTGGCAACAGAGGTCGCGCACACCAAAATCAATCATCCTCTCCACAACGTCGGCTTTCCACTGCTCGTCATCAGCCCGCTCGATCAGGTTCCTAGGTCCGATAATGCGCAGTTCCGATTGTGGAGGGAAGCAAACAAAATATGCACGAAAAGTATATCTACATCATCATCATCATCATCATCATCATCATACCTACTCATTTGAATTTCTTAGCACAGTACCTAGGGCGCAGCTGCACGAAAGCTTGCCAGGTTAATCTGTTGTGGCGAAACGACACACATACAGATTATGCTTGGGAAAACCAATTCACTTGAAGAAGCAAGTAAAGTGTACTGCACGACGTAGTTTCCGTAGCAATGTTGCGCAATCGCTGGGAGGTCAGCGAGCAAGGCTTCGCGAATCCACTGTCGCTGTGCGTCGCTCGCGAGTGGGTGGACACGTTGCAGAAAGCAGCACCCCTGCCTGTCGCAGGCGAACTCTGCCACACGTCCCTGCACATAGTCCACGAGGTACTCCCCGCCCCGCAGTTCCTTTTCCATGTACAGCTTGACAATCCGCTGCAGGATGTGGTGCCCTGCGATGATGAAGTAGAAAAAACTACAGTCAAGACTCGTCTCACATACATCAACCAAACGGCTAGAAATTCGGCCAGAAAAATTCATGGTCAAGAGCGGTATCTGCCATATACCATGCTCGTCCGTAATGAGAAGGTGGGCCGTGGTGTGTTCTCTACGGGGGTTCGCTGTGGTCAAAGGTGGCATGGCGTCCAAGCACGCACGAAGACCCTCCAGCAGCTGCGGCCACGTCGTGCACCGCTCACCGATGGCCTCAACCACCTTCTGTACAGTGCGCGCCGCTGGTGTGTGACGATCATTCATTGTCGAGTTGTTCTTGGTTCTTCATATCTACGATCTACTATGCGAACGTGTTGCACTCGTTCAAAACGCTTTCTATTTTCGGCAGCTTTAGTACCTTTTTCTTGCCGTCCCAGGTCCGGAAGGCGGGGCACGAGGTCCCTCAGTATTTGTTGCAAGGGTTCCACGCGTTCCTGCAGGATAATCAGATCGAGCCAGCACCGCAGCAGCACGCTCACCTTGCCACTGTCACAACTCTGTTGTAGGAGCATGGTGCGAGAAATAGTAAATTAAATTTTGCCGAAGAGAGGGCAGAGAGATTCAGACTCACCGTCGATACAAATTTGAGCATTCTAGCCATTTCAGTACCGCGAGATCCAGGAATATGGGTTGGATCGCCTGGATAATGCTGTCCGCGTTGGCCACCGCCTGCGCATAGCTGAGTGCAGCACCCTTTTCCGGCTTGGCACCTTCGCGCGGCCGACCCTCCGGGAGCACTGACTCTCCGTGCTGAATTTTCTCGGTGCAGCGATGGATACAGAAGCGCAGCGAGTCCGGCTCGGTGCGCGCGCAGTAAGCGATCTGAGACGCGGCGGCCTCCCTGTCTCTCTCCTGACTCTTGAACGCGTCTTCGAGCATTGCGAGCGCTGTCTGCGTCACGTGGCACGCCTTCTCGGTTGCTTCGCGAGGTTGATAACCGTTGGCATTGGTTTCCTTGCCACCGCCTGTCGGGTGGTTGTGCCCACTGGCCGCGGGCCCGCCGGGGGGCCAGTTGTAGAAGCCTGGCTTGCTGCGGTTCCATGACGAGGACGATGCAGAAGCAGATCCCTTTCCGCTCCCGGTGAAACCGCCCACAGACGGCGCAGCGGAAGCTCCCCAGGTGCACGCACCGGTGTTCGCAGCGTGCGAGTGACTTTGCGCAAAGTGCGTCGCGGGCGCGAAGTGGCTGGAAGTCGTCGGGCCGCCTCCTCCTCCTCCTCCTCCGGAAAACGTGCTCATCGCGTCGCGGCGGCCGCCAGGTCCACATGCTGCCGAACCCGAACCGCTGTAATTGCCGTAAGACGAGACCGCTGGACTACCCCGGCTGCCACTGCTGGGTTGGTGGTAATTCTGCGCGCCTGAACTCGGACCGTTGTAACGCTCTCCAGGTTGCGGCCCTGGAGTCTCCTGGAAACCGTGATGGCTTCCTTTGTGGTCCTTGCAGACCCCGTCAACGCCATTATCCAAGGAATAACTACCGGAGGAGCCACCCTTCGTGGCTCTCCCCTGCGAACCGAAAATCTCCTGGCTGTTGTAGTTAATGTTCCCGCCTGCATTTTTGCTTTGGAGCGAAACACGATTGGGCGGATGGTATCCCCCACCGGGCCGCGTCGCTGCGCCCTTGCCATTGCGCCAGCCTGCACGGGGTGGAAAGCCTGGTGGTGATCGATCAAAGTTCGAAGTCTGTGAAACACAAGCCCTGACACTACTATGCAATACACAAATGGCGCCGGTACGCATTTCCATTGAGTTGTCGTAGTGTTTATCCATTCCCGAAAGTAATTGTGAAGAGCTACTTCCGTACCTACTCCCCCGTTGTACGAACCACCCTCGGGAACAGCAAGGTGATTGTTTCTTTGCTCCTGCGAGAGGGAGGCACGATCGTCGCTCCGCGGTCGCGGTGGCGCAGGAGGAGACGGTCGGTTTTGCATATTTGTCATGTTCGGCATGACCACCGGAGCGGGCGGCACGTTGAAATTTAGCCCGCCTAGATTGTTTGCTATCGTCGAGAGTGCGCCCGCCTTACCGCTTCTCGCGTTGTTTTTCGCCCCACCTCCCGCTCTGTCCGATGAGGACGAGGCAGAGCTGCCCCCACCTCCACTTGGGGCACAACCATTCAACTGTTCGTCGCTTCTCGATGCTCCAATTCTTCCGCGGCAGTCCTCACCACGAAGCTGTGGCGACGGTGCCGCTCGATTCGGCGCGGCGGAGAATGGTCGCGCCGTAGACGTGGAGTTGCCGCTGCACAGCTCCTGTTCAGTGAACGTCGCATTGCCACTGCACCCGTTCTGCCTCCCGTTTTCGGTGTGGTGCGACGCTTTGCCAAACGGCTGGCCCCTGCAATCGCCTCCGCTATTTTTCTCCTCCTGCTGGAATTTTTCGGAAGAAGACCCGAACACCAAAGAGAAATTATTCAACATATTATCGTCGCCAGGAATTCTGCCCATGCCGCTTGTATTCGTTCCGCAGGCAGAGCTTCCCGCATTTGCCTGAAACGCTTCTGTCAGGAAGACCGGGCCGCCCAGCGTGTTGTTCGAATTTAACATCATGTTCGGGTTTGTGCTACTTGTGGCGCCACCGCCGCCTGGCCCCACGCCAAATTGGAACGCCCCATCACCCATGCTGGTGTTTACCATGCCTCCTTGCGCGTTGCAGCCGTTCGGTTGCTGATGCACTTGTTGGTACGTGTTGCCAGTACCGCCGTGCATTTGCTCACTACAGCTCACGACGTTCGTGCTCTGCTGCGAAAAGTTGTTTTGCGGCTGCGAAAAGTTGTTTTGCGGCTGCGAAAAGTTGTTTTGCGGCTGCGAAAAGTTATTTTGGTGCTGGTGGCAGAAGTGGCTTTGCTGTTGGGTGACAAACTGGCTTTGCGACTGCGGAACGTCCTGCATGGTCATGGAGGCTGCCCCCCCTGGACCGCCATTACAGGCTCCCATGACATTCTGAGCCTGGACGAAGTTGGTGGAACTGTCACAGTTATTGCTGCTGCTACTGCAACTGCTACCCCCGGCGGTCGGCATGTTCATCATCTGACAACTCGAGCCCATCATCATCCCAGTGTCGCAGTTGTTTATCATTCCCCCCATCTGGTGTTGGAATCCTCCCTGCTGCTGAAAGTTGTTTCCGTTGCAGTTGCTGAGGCTGTTGGCAATCATATTCATGTCGCCAGGCTGCATCATATGTCCACCGCAGGAGCTTATTCCGCTCGCTCCGTTATTCAACATCGGTGCTCCGGAGTTGTTCATTGAAGGTGGTGCGCCGGAGTTGTTCATTGAAGAAAGCGACATCACGGACAGGCTCATGTTGTTCGTGTTGTTCCTCCCCAGGTTGTCGAAGTTGCTCAAGCACGAAACGGCCTGCGACATCGTGCTATCGCACGACATGGCGCGGTCCAGTCGCTGTGTCACCTCCATCTGCTGGCTCGCCAGGTTTCTCGTGGTTGTTGCATCGACGAGCATGGGCGTTGTGTGGTTCGAGAGATTCGAGAGGCAGCCCACCGAAGAGGCGGACGGCGTCAGGAACAGACTCGCTTCCGGCCAAAAAGAGGAGGCATTCGAGTTCATAGTGGTGGTACGGAGCAGCTCGTTACTCGGATTCGTATTCCCATCCCCCACGTTCGTCTTCTGCTGCTGCGTTCTGTCGCCGCCGAAATTTGCGTTCAAGTCATTCACGGAAATATGTTGACCCTGTTGCTGCAACATGGACGTAGCCGTTTGAAAAATGCTTTGGATGTGGTCCCCTCCCATGCAATTTCCCCCCTGCGGCGTTGTGAACATGGAGTTCGCGATGGAGTTTGCAGCCAGGTTGAAGTTGAAAGATCCATCGCCGAGGAGGTCTAGCGGTGTCGGGCGCGGCCGCGAAACTGGGATGGAGTCGAGCGCACCAGGCGGCAGCGGCGCCGTAGTCGGAATCGCCGTCTCAGCCATGGCGAGTCTGATGCTGTTGGAAAATCTCGCGGGGGTGGGCAGGTCAAGGACGCTGTACTACTATGGCGGCCGCTTGCTCTGTCTTTCACAGGCGGCCCACGAGGAAGTTCGACGAAGACGGCCGAACGTAAGAGAAGGACGGGGCACCCTCAATCAAAGCGGCTATACGAAGCTTCGCGATCGCGACCTTGCTGGCTGCCGCTGCGTGGAATCAAATTTGTAATCCTCTCTACTAAGTGTTCACCCGATGCTCAGCCGCTGGAGTCCGACTTCAAAAGCATGTTCTCGAGTCGGGACCATGCAAACGTCGCCTCCGTCCGCCGCTCCAAAATGACACCACCAACAAGTGCCGGCCAACGCGTTCCATCGAAATCGTTTCAGAGGGACGCTAGAGCGTCTTGCCGACAGTGAAAAAGCCTCGTGTTTCCGCGGAAGAACCAAAAGTCATTAATTGTCAAGCGTCGCGGCGGTTCCTCTAAAAACAAGCTAAAACCAACGAAAAAACCTTACATACTTTGACAGAGACGAAGCCCGCCGGAATAAATGGTGTCCGTATATTCTATTGGAGCGGCAGTCCAGGTAGACACGAAACGACCACGACACACGACAACCTCAAACGATCGCCCTCAGCGGTCGATGGATACTGAATCATATCAACTCGTAGACTGATCTCACTGAAATAGCGCTACCAGTGCCCTCTTGATGTCGCACCTCGACAAAACAAAGCCGCACTGCAGCCACTCTTAAGTAGTAGAAGTAGATAAAGATTCTTTACTTGCCTTAGCTTGTAGAAGCATGCATGTGCACATAAGTCTAACGAAGCGGCCTTCCCTGCAAGAAACCGCGTAGAGAACGTTTGTCAGAAACGACAAAAAAAGTGTGCGCGAACGACGAATGACCTTGACCATCGAGAATCGAAGCATATGAACTGTTGAGTGAAAACGAAAAAAATCACTCATGCGTTTTCGAACTCAGATGTCTGGATTCACGATGCGACTCATCCACGTTAATTTGCGCTGAAGACTGATAGGCTCACATATACCCTCAAGGCATGCTTTGCGAGTTCCGCTTTCTCCAGGAATAGAATACCAACGTGTTCGAGGCTTTATCAAAATCCATCGAAATCAGCTACCTCCTGAGAGGATCTTCATGCGGACTTGATGCAAAATTTGAATGAAGTATGATTGTAGCGATTTCGCTGCGGTGTCGTGCGGCTATACTTAAACCGTATCAATCTCAACGATAACGACCTAGCTGCGAGGTGCAGCCTAGCATACAAAATAGCATGACGACGTCAAGCGTCGCGTGGCTTAAACAAGAAAGAACCGCATGTCTATGCACTAGCGTGACTCTTACCCCTGTACCCATAATTTTCGCCTACCGCCTTCCTCTCGTCGCCATCGGTAGCGGCTGATCCCGTTCCACAGATGCCCTGTAGAGCCTACGCAGTTCTGCGAGGTCTGCCCCTCGCTGGTCCTCCGCGTCTAAGAATTGCGGACCATATGCTCCACCGCTCGCAGCCAACTGTGAAACGCTGCTCTTCATTTTGTCCAGCCAATTTGATACGGCGTAGCCCCGCGACTTCGGGCTTTTCTTCATCGCGACCCCTTCCTCGTGCTCACGCCGCGGGCCTCCGCTCGCTTTCGAGTTCCTCTGCGTCGACGGCTTCCTCGGAAGGCTCTCCAGTTGCGCCTGTGAAAGTCCTCCGCCGAGTCCGAGTGAAGCCGCACCAGTGCTATCGAGCCCTGCAGACGAAAAGGTTGCGTTCGGGACCGGGTCGGAAGATGTCCCAGCACGCTCTGCCGCCTGCATCGTCTCCTGCGCAGATGGAACAGAGATCGCGTTCTCCTTCTCCGACGTTCCATCTTCCTGAGCACGTAGTCGGCTGCTCACGACGCGTCGTGGTTCCCCGTAGCTTTCAGCATTTTGCGGTTGACCTTGCCTCGCATGCCCACTGTTGCTCTCGACGCCGTCTTTGGGCGCAGTGAAACCGCTCGCCGCAGCGCTACCTCCGGCGCCCAGTTCGTGTACCAAGGAGAACAACAACTTCCGATCCCCCCCGCCATCCTCTGACTCGTCCTCGGCCTCGTGCTGAAATAACAGCGCGCTGTCTTGGTCACTGTCTGCCACGACGGAGTCGACCTGGCGACTACTGGAGCGCGAGGAGACGACAGAGGCCGGCTTCGAGCTATCCGACGACAGGGCGACGCCAGAAAAGTCCCACGCATGTCGGCTCTTCCCGATCACACGCTCGTAGCCATCGACCTTCCGGATTTTTCTGTCAGTCCCGTTGCTCGGGTGATCCAAAGTACTTCTTCTCTCCGCCTCTTTCCCCGCGGGGGTGGCCCGCGAAGACGTTTTCTCGACGTCTTCGAGGAAGCTCGCGAGCGACCGAGTGCCGTTCGCCGTCCATTCGCGCGCAGCCGGGTGCTCCACAGAACCGAACATCAACGAGTCTGCGTCGGTGCTGGCGCTCTCCTTGCTTCGGTTCGTGGTGCTAAGCTCCTGCGTAGATGCGTAGGATGCGGTCGTGCTGCCGCGTTTCGCTCCTTCGCTGCCAATAAAACCGCGGCTTAAATAACTGGTCCTACTCCCTGCAGGACCAGCCCCATAGTACGCCGCACTCAGCTCCCGCGTTTCGTGATCACTGTTGCGGCCCCTCGTCCTGCCACACAGTGCCCGCGCAAGCCTGCGAATCCCGCGATTCTCCTTTTTCCAGTACCGCCCGAAGAAACACCCCGCCAAAACGCCGCAGATACAACCGAAAACAAGCAGCAGCCGCACCGCATCAGCATCGGATATCGGAGCGCACAGGAACCTCATTCTAATGTCGTTACTCTCGCGATTCGTGGGGATGTCGGCCTGAAACTGCTCCGCGTCGGTGGTAACATACCCCGGTGCGTCAACGCTCGGCGGAGCGAGAAAGGCATTGGAAGGCATCGAGTAGTGAAACCGGTGGCTTGTATCTGCGTAGTGCCGCCCATTTCTGCTTGTCGGGCGGTGGCTTTCGGGCCCTGCTGGGCCATATCGATGAGGCTGCGCAAATGCGGGCGATGACGCCGATGCCTCTGGTAATGGGGGTGGACGGGCCTCGCTACGAGAATTCCTCGAACTCGGCGGGAGATGATCGCGGGGTGATTCGTCTGCATACGCCGCGGAGACAACATCATACTTCGCCGCAGACGATGAAGAGGACGCCGCCACTCGACCGCGAGGCACATTTCCGGTGCTGTCAATTGCGGCACGGAAATTTCGCTGCGCCGCTCCGACCATTTTCTACCCCTTCCGAAATATCGACAGGCAAGAACGGCAACGACCGGTATGCTAAATAAATTATATTGAATGTGACGGAAAAAAGTCGCTGCTCGATGCTATCGCACCTTTGAAAGAGGAGCTGCTTCTTCTTTCTGGCCAACCTGTTCCTCCGGCAAATAAGCAGGACCACGAAGCAGACGCCGAATCGCCATCTTTTGGCGTAACCCCCAAGCAGATTCCCCCCTGTATTGAAACGCACCCCATACGACACAGAGACAGACGAAGAAGTTTGCACCGACAGAAGAGCTTCTTCCCAGAGCAGGCTCATGTTTGAAACACAAACCTGTTGAGCACGCGAGCACGAGTCCATCATATTTCCGAATTCATAGATTCTCCGGAAGCATGCAAGAGCTTGTGGAAGTTGGGCTTCGCCTATGGTGAAGCCAGAAGGAGGTAAAACTGTGCGTACAAGCACGACGAGTCTTTGCAAAATGTAGCACCTGTCACAGGCTTTGCTGTAGTATCTCTGCACCCTGTGCATGAGCGCTGGCAATTCTCTCCCGCTTGTTGTCAGCCGATCCCGCGGTTAGCAACGCCGGAAGCCGTCGAACTCGTGGCCAAGACCAAGTCACACGATGGCCACGACCGAGCAACTGATGCTGATCGCCACTTCCGCTTCTCGGCCAGTTAATTATCCTCCTCAGTGCCGTACCCGCGATTTTTCTCGGTAGCGACACGCGCGCCGCCGTGGCCGGATTCGTTTCCTTTGTTCACGGGCTGCGATTCGTTCCCGAATAATCCGCAGTGTTCGCGTTGCATTCCGGTTGCATAGTTGCAGCCGAACATAGAATCTCCGACAGCAGCATTTTCGCGTGACAGTGAATCCACTGATTGCAACCCCCGCACCCAGGCCCCCATCGCAGTCGTATCTATACGCTCTGTTCGACCCGTCGCCGCGACCTGTGCGGAAACGGCCTACTGCATCGGCCATCTTCTCCATGTACGCTCCGCGACCCCAGTTCGCGAACACCTTCCGACCGGGATGCCGCTCCTCGTCCGCTTCGGGCGCCGCTGCAGCTGCCTGCGCGCGACTTTTTCAAATTTCTCGCGCGAATGGTTTTTTTCGCGAGCGGCCTTTTTTGAGCCGGACCCGAGGACGGGAATTACGCTGCAGTGAATGACAGCTAAGTATCCAGCGAGGGACCTCATGCCACGTCGCTCGTTTCCTCGTCTTCTTCTGCAACGGGTCGCAGCGGCGCCTTCACGTTCAGCAGCTGTGCCTCCAGCTCGGCCGCCCGCCGCGAAAGTGGCTCCCGCCGCCTTGTGGAGTGGTGACCCTCCACGTCTAGTGCTCCTTCTGCCTTCCTGGCGCGGGCCGCCTGCCCCGGAAACAGCGGCGGGAGAAACGCGGAGATCGCGGTTGCGCTTTCAATCTTACGAAACGCCGCGTCCGCATCGTGCGCGAGCGCAAACGCCTCCAGCGTTAGAACCAGCTCTCCGACGACGGCTAACCCCTCGGTGGCGCCATAACCCTTGTCCTCGATAGTGATTCTTACGGTCAAAATCAGGTCCGGATAGAGAGACGACTCGTCGGCATTTTTATTTTCAAGCGCGATCACCTCGATCCACCTCTGGCAGTACATCACATGCCAGAAGAAGAACAGCATGGTTTGCGGCGAAGCGAACACGACGCGGGCACGTAGGTTGTCGACGATGTACCGCTCGCTGCTCTCGGCGACATCGGCGAAAAGGGCGGTAGGCGCCTCCTGGTTTTGCTCCGTCGTAGTCGTGCTACTGAACAACTCCAGTGCCGTTTGCCTCAGCTCGTCGCCCTTCGCGACGGCACGAGAATGGTCTTTCAGCGCCCCCATCTGCACCGCGAGGAAACGACCACAGAAAACGACTGCCGGGAGCTTCGCGACCTCCTCCGTAAGGACCAAAGACCGCCAGTGCACCGCGGACTTTGACTCGTCGAACGGCGCCGCGCCCAGGGTTTTATCGGGGTGGTCTTCGTTCCACCGGTTCTGTACTTCGGCGCAATCCAGCCCGAGATCCCCGCCTGTGATCGCCCATTCGTCGAACAGGAGCGCAACGGACTTCAGGCATTTCTCGAAGCGGGTCCGCGCCCACTTGGCCTGCTGCATCCAGAAACCTGCGCGGTCGCGGTTCCGAACACCCACCGTGCCGATGTGCAGCCGCCGCAGTTCGCTGTTTAAAATCCGTCCTTCGGTCAACACCGCCTCGGCTGCGCTGCCCTCTTCTGCTTCCACCTCGCCCATGCCGGTATAACCCGCCGACCACCAGAAGCAGCCGCGACTCGGCTGGCACAAAAACGTTCCGCCAAACTCCGGAATTTGCCGCAGCTGTTCACACGCATCCCAATGGTGAAACCTGTAGAAATCTCTGACATTTGCGAGCCCCTCGCGGAACCGCTCCGCAGCCTCCGCTGCGTTGGCTTGGATCTCCTGCAACTGTCGCACAAGCTCCTGCGACAGCTCCAGGCCCTCCCGCTCGTCCTCGGGGCCGGCGCCCAGGAAAGCCGCCCGAAAATAGTTCTGCAGCAATCGCGCCTGCGATAAGCTGAGCGCCGCCTGATCAGTGCTGTCTTCCTTGATGAAACGGACCGCGTCCGCCAACCCCGCTTGCTCAGAGGCGTTGGACACGTACAGGTACTTGCCAAACAGCGGCCACCGAAAAACGTGGAGGGCAACGGCAACTTTCACGGCAGCCAGGAGGCCCATTACACCAGTACCGTAGCCATCGACGAGCAACACCCGGAATGCGAAGACAAATACAGCCGTCGCGAGCAGCAGGAAAAACACGGAGCCCGAAACGATTAAGCACACCGACCCAAACCGCACCGCGCCGAGCTGCCTCCAGGCGTCCGGGTGGTTGTAGTAGAAGCAGGGGTAGCACAACAGCCACGAGACGGTCGAAAGGATGAGCAAAACCGCGAGGAGCATGTAATACCACTTCTGCAAAACGTACGCCAACTTGAACGGGATTTCACGAACGAACGTGACCGGGTCGCCGAAGCTGTTTGCGCCCGACGTTGGCACGCCCGCGAAGTAGTAGGTTGCCCCGGGCGAGCCCACAAACCGCGCCTGCGCGCCCGCGCTGTCGGGCGAGAGCCGCCACACCGATTCCCCGGGTTTGCCCGCGTTGCCTGCCGTCGGGTCGAAGACCTGCCGCACGCCGAGCGGCAG
>RXOD01005413.1:0-14231 GCA_005223375.1 Amoebophrya sp. AT5.2 | reverse complement strand
ATAACGGCTACGCCGACTATATTGCTTTGCGCTCGTATCGAATTTTCGCCGCGGACCGACTACTCTGTTGAGAGACACAGTTCAGTATTTTTCAGGACAGATCGAGACCGACATCGCCCGCGCTACGAACTGAAATAAATCCTTATTTGGCTAAGAAAGTAGTGTGCGAGGAGGAGGACCTTTTTGCTCCGAAGAAGCGCAACTTTTCCCGCGTGCTGTGCCGTATTGCGCTCGTAGTCGTCATCCTCTTTCCGCCCCGGCTTGAGTTCGGAATTCGCAGTTGAAAGATCCACCGCCGGTGGCAACATGTGCACCTTGACGCCCCCCACGGAGTCTTCGCGCACAATTGATCCTCCTTGTGTCGGCGAGCCCTCAGCGACGTCTGCGAATGGCAGTCGCAGCACTTGTGGAGTGATTCCCACGTACACCACTCCCGCGGTAGCCACCAGGAGCAGAGTCGCAACCGCCGCAGCGGTGTGAAGTTTTTTACGGAGCACCGACGATTTTCCTCGAGATTCATCTCCACCGCCACCGCCGGTTAGCACGGCGCGCTGGTGCGCCACGGGGCCCTGCTCCACCTGCACCAACGGCAACTGCCGCGCAGATGTTTCCGTGCTGCCAGGCTCGGCGACATTCCTCATCCTGTTGTTGTATGTTCTACGTTGACGAGGTGGAAATGCCGCAAATGGAAATGCCGCAAACAAATGCTGAAGATCGGACCACGACAATCAATTCGTATGCGACAGATAGATTTCACACACAAATCCTTATCCTTCGACCGTACGAAGCAGTGAACGACGGGGAGACGGAGATGACATGATGAAATGAGGAACCGGAGATGTTGAGATGAATGCATTCGCTTAAAGATGACATGCATGATGCCGCGGACCGAAGATCGATGGATTGAAAAGGACCGACATGAAATAAAGAGAACAGCTGGCTCCTTCTCCTACCGGACATCGTGGTAGTACTGTCGTCCCCAGACGTTCCTGGGAGCACTGTACGAGAGGACCGTAGTAACAGGCGAACAGCTGCTCCCGCGAAGCACTTTGTTTCCGTACTTCAACCTTGTTGAACAAAAAAAACCCCACGACTACCTTGCTTCATCTCTATCAGCGTACTGGATTGAATGGTAGCACTCGAGTGTCGTCGTCAACCACGTCACCGAGCTGGAGCTGCGTAAGTATCTTATATCAGTTCTCACCACGAGCACGACGACGACGTCTTCAAGGCGATCAGTCATTGGGCTGGTTCTTTTCTTGTCATGATGTCTACGAACTGGTAGTAGTCGATCTGGTTGTCGGGGGGCATCTCGTATTCCTCCAGCAGTTTTACCCACTCCTCCTCCGTGAATGGCTCTTCCCCCAGTACCATCATCGCTTCCTTGATCTCCTCCGCGTCCACATATCCATTCTGGTCCCGATCGAACTTGCTGAACGCCTCCAGCAGCCCTTGCTTTAGAGTCGTGGAAGCCTCGCGCTGCGCAACGATGTACAAGAAGCCTTGGAGGGAAACCTGTTGAGAGCAAAGAAGGCAAGGTAGTTTTTGCAAGCGACAGCGGCCCGGGTTCCGTAGTGCGTGACGACTACATCACTTGCTTTCCCGCTATTAATATAAACAACTTGTGATACGGTTCTTGTTTGCACTGATAGATTCATTACAATCACATCAGCTTGTTTAGATGTGGTTGTGGATGCTTTCATCAAGGCGTCACATCAGGTGAATACTTAATCTACCATATCAGTCGCTATGCATAGCTAATATGCATCATTCAAGTTTATGGGTGACGCTACAAGCAGCCAAGCCACCAACCCAAATTTAAAATTTTAAAATTTAATTTTTTATTTTTTACTTCTGGAGCTCGAGCTGGACCAGGACCGAAAGCCGATTTGTTTCGTTCCCCGATTTGACTGAGGTTCTTGGACAACCAAGCAAGTCATTGAATGTTCCAAAATCACTCTCGCTTCTACGTACTCACGCTGCCCCCACGAAGATGATGCACCACACGAAAATCAATGCTTTTCATGATTCATTGAACTTACTCAACATAGATCTAGGTACTGCTACTGGTACCCCTCCTTTTGCGTACAGGTCGTGCTCCTCGATGATTTTGTTGAATTCGTCGTTTGTCGGTGCGTGACCGAGTGACCGCATGCAGTTGTTCAGCTCGAAGGGCGTCAACAGTCCGTCGCCAGCACTCGAAAACGCGGCAAACGCGTCGCAGCACACCTTGTACTGCTCCTCTGACAACTCCCCCATCTTACTCAATCTACTTAAGGAGAAGCGAAGACAAAAGTGTGCTGAGGACGAGAGCGAGACACGTCAATGCTGATGCTGCAACGAGACACGGACAGTTGTACAACGCAGGGGCAGGTGTACTACGTAGAAGCAAGTGGATAAAGAGTCTCAACGTCGTCGAATCCCTAAATGGTAAAAACATAGCAACTTCTACGAGCACACTCACTAATTTATGTATCAGGAGATAGTCGATGATGACAACGACGGCAGGACGCGCCGCGTCGTGGGCGTGGCGCTCGCTCTCGTCCACGCTGCACAACAACTACCTTTCACTTCCCTCATCTCATGCAACCGATCACTCTGAACAAAGAACTATCGCTGGACTTTGAGATGACTGGGCGGGCTGGGCATCTGGGGCTGGGGTGGATAGACTTCGAAATTTAAGTAAAAGTATAGTATCTGTAGTACTAGTACGTGCCACGTACTGCCGCGTGGGTCGCCGTCGCTGGAGTCTCGTTACTTATATATTAGCAGGCGCCTGAAGTTCTTCATTTGTTTGTTTCTATGCAGGAAGGTGGTTCGTGTTTCCTCGGGATTATCCGACAGATATGCTTCAGCAGGAGGTGGAGGAGCGGTGGAAAAAAAATATTCAAATCAGCATTCCCCAGGCGGTACGTTGAGTCAGGAGTGGTAGAAGCGATATTATAGGTATTTTCATTTGATGCCGAGAACGAGGGGTAGTATACGTAAGTACTTAGCGGTAGGTATTCTTGATCTTGTCATAGTGCCCTAATTTCCTTTTGCTTAGTTCAACTTCATCAATGAATCTGTTCATCAGTGGGCCGGGTCTTTAGAGTTTTGGTGTTGTTGGGGCGGCAGGTACAGGTTGTAGTTTTGATTGTCTTCAAATGTCCATGTGAGTACTTCTACTTCAGGGGTGCAGAGCAACAACAGCAACCGGGAAGATTCTTTCGAGGCGTGGGCGTCGGGCCCAGGCCCCCCATTGCGAAACGTACAGGAGCTGAGGAGCACGGACGGCTCAAGTCGAAGTCGTCACGCCACCACGGTCACGCTCACGGACGTGATGCAATAAAGCTGCTAAAGTAGGTAGATGAGTCCTCAAATCAACACTGCTATTCTTCCTTTCACATGCTGCATATTTATAGGATTAGCATTCCGGTGTTTTTTCATGTCGCTGTCGGTGAATGTCTCATCCGAAAGGAAGAATTTGTTCAACCGGCGTCGAAATCGAGGACCACTGGTGCTTTATTTTTTAGCACATGAATAGCAGAATTGAGGACCGCCATCCCCGCGAGGGGGGTCAGGCTACAAAAAGAAAAAAGCAGCAAAATCATCAAAGTACAGTACATATCGTTGAGCCACAGAGTAAGTGTGGAGTGGTTCAAGTTCTCGTCCCAAAGCGTAATTTATCCTAAATCGCGATCACGCCGCTGCGAAAGCGTCGGTTCCGCCTTTCTACAAACAGGGAGGGCAGACGACGTGCTTGTACGTAGCTGCTTCAAAAAAATCCGGTCATCATCTGTACATGGTTGCTTGTCCCAGTGCGCTGAGCACGAGTTCAGTTCCTAGTCGCACGGTTGGCGACACGTAGCGCCCCATTGCGTGGTCCATGTCTCCGTGCATCTTCCGCCCCTGCTCGAGGCCGTCCAGCACCGGGTTGATTTCCACCAGGTCCATGCTCACCAGCCGCCGCGTGAGCGCCAGCTCTTCGCAGATGAAGTGCGCCTCCCGGTAGGTGAGTCCCCCCCGCGCGCAGGTCCCCGTGCCGGGCGCGATGCCCGGGTCGCACCCGTCGATGTCGAAGGACAGGTGGATCGGTCGCCGCGAGTTGGGGTCGATCCGCCGCAGCGCCTCCTTGATCACGTTCGAGACGCCAACCTCGTCCACGTCGCGCATGGTGAAGTAGTGCAGGTCCGAGTTCCGCATCAGCTCCGCCTCCCCCGGGTCGATGTCGCGCAGCCCGATGAAACAAAAGTTGCGCGGGTCGATGATCGGTTGCCGCGGGTCGGAGTTCGGCATCCAGGTCTCGAACCCCTTCGGGTGCTGGTCAAACCAACCCATCACGTGCGCCGCGGGCATGCCGTGGTAGTGACCTGGAGCGAGCGGAGGAGCGATCGATTGGGGGCGGAGGGGGTGGGGCTGCCTGCCGGGGGTGGCTCGGCAGATATTACATACTTATCTATCAAAAAAAACATTGGAAAGCTAGCCATGTAGTGGTCACGCAACAGCATGCGAACGAAAAGCAAAAAATACCGCTCGGGCTAGTCTTGGGGTTGTTGCAGTCTCCGTGCGCGTCGATCCAGATGACGCACAGATCGGGGTAGATCTGCGACATGGCTGCGATTGTGGGGCACGCGATCGTGTGGTCCCCTCCCACGGTCAGTTGAAACTTGCGCGTGCTCGACGCCTTCGTCTTCGACAGGACCCTGCCCGCCGAAAGCGCTCCCACGCCGTTCATTACGGGGATGCCGACCGAGCTGTCCAGGTCTGTTGCTTCCACGACCGCCCCTCCTCCAGGGGGAGGCGACGGCGCGTTCGACGCCTGGCTGGAGCTCTTGCTGATGGTCTTCCGCAGCCCGCTGTGGGCGTTCAAGATCTCCCGGTACAGGTGTTCGCACGCGGGGCCGATCAAGTCCAGATTCTTGATCGGCTTCTGCTTGTTGCTGGCGGGCCTGTGTGGTTGATGGTGCTGCTGGTCCACCTTGTTTTTCTTCTTGCTGCCCACGTGCTGCAAGCGGCCACCATCACGATCATCACCCCCGCCCCCTATGGTGCTCATCTTGTTGTCCTTGTCCGGCGACGCGGATGTCAGTTTCACCGGGCCCCCGCCACCGCCTCGCGACGTAGGGGAAGCGGTCGGAGTGGCGCCGCTAGTACCAAAATCCTCAGTGCCCCCAGAGGTGCTGCTCGGGGTCATTTCGTCCTCCGTTTCGCTAGCCGTGGTCATCTGCGAGCTGCTGCCGGTGGATTTCAAAAAGCCTTCGTCCTTGAGCCAATCGCCGAAGGTCATCTTCTGCCGCGCGTTCTCTCGCCACTTGTCGAAATTCTCCTTCGTAATCCCGGAGTCCGCCGCCTGGTTCAGCTCGTGCTCGTCAATCAGGTTCAAGTCGTGAAACAAATCCTCGAAATTCAAATCCCCATAGTCGTGCCAGGTGTACCTTCGGGTCGGTGGTTGGGGGTGTACGTGTACAACTCAAGTGGTAACCCGTACTAGCCCTAACGTAGAAGTTGATCTCTATTTTATCATCAGCCTTCCGAGCCAGCTTATCGGGGGTAGGCTTGGACTGTGCCTGCGGTCAAAAAATTTTTTTTACTCTACGTAACAGTGGCTGCAAGTAGTGTTTTCTTACCCTAGTTTCTTCACCAGGCTTGCTAGGTGTGCTGCCCGGATGGCGCTGGGGCCCACCTCTAGACCCTTCAGAGACTGTCCGATATTCATGCCGGCACCCAGAAACGCGACGCTATCGATCGGGTAGATGACCTTTCCCGTTTCCGCGCGGTGCCCGACAGTCATGGCCGCCTCGCGAAACGCCTGCGTCGCAGTGGACATTTTTTCTACTCGGCTAGGATCTGAATCTGATGTTCCTGTTCTAAGAGCACTACTACAATTAGGTAAAGACTTGCTTCACCATTTAAAAAGTACTTAACAAAGTTGTTTTCGCGCGAGGCGCTTATGCTCGAACTCAGTCGAGTATGCTATGCACTCGTCTTTGCGTTCTTTGTTTACACTGACTCGCCGGGTGCGGTCTTTGCAGCGGCTTCAAAAAATCTACTTGCTTCGGTGTTGCGGTTGGGCTTACGATTTCATGATCTGACAACAATGAAATTGAAAGCAAGCAATGTAGTACTACTTCGCCTCTCGGTCTCGGATGAGGGAAACTCAAAGAAAACGGGTTCCGTTTAATTCCTAGGAACTGCGGCGGGAAGATTGGTTCGGGGAGATATAATGTAGTTCTTTCTGTAAAAGTATGGGGAAAAGAAAAAACAAAGACACGGACAGTGCTGCAGTATAGAAAGACATGCCAAATCCAGCGTAGGCTCCGCTCAGTCCCAGGAGTCGCTCAGGGTGCACAATGGGAGCGGAACGGCCTGAAAAAAACCGATAAATATATTGACATGTAACAGAATCAGAAGCAAGTAGTTCATAGATTGAGATTGAGATACTTACACTGACTTCACTTATTTTTTGAGTTAGTACACACATCATGACTCGCTACCTTCACGAAAAGGAAAACGCGCACGAAGCTCAGAATTACGAAGAAATCAATGATACTGCAACTGCACCTCCAGCAGATGCGCTTCATCATCACAGAGAGCAGACCACAGACTGGCCAGGGAAAAACTGGAACAAGAACAACATTCGCACTTTTACTGGACATCGACATGACACATGAAGAGCAGGACGATCATGAAGATTGATATTCCTAATCCTACGTACACGTACAGATTGATAAAATAGGAGCAAGCTGCACCAGTACACCCCCTCTGTTCAGCTTCAGCCCCCGCTCCCTACTTGCTCGTAGAAGTCGTCCCGCCGTTGCAACAGTGCCATCTCTTATCAATACTTCCGCCACCAGCTGCTAGTTGTGGTTGTCTTTGCAAGCCACGTTGCAGTCATCCTCTTCCCCATGTTCCCCTCCGATCAGGTTGCTGCAATAAACCTTTTTTCTGCCGAACAGGCTGGCGTAGTATGGCTCGCACAGCTCTCCACCACCCTGGGAATTCGCCGTTCCCCCATGGTGCATGGATTCATGCCACTTCTCCGTCTGCCCAACTAGCAGGGAGCCGAGCATCTTGTCCGGACTGCTTCGGATTCCATTGTCGAGGGCCCGCGTAAGGCGATTCTTTAGAGAAATGGTGCTCCCAGATTCATCGACATCCATCCTGCCCCCTTTCGGCCGCGGATGCTCGCCTCCTCCGGCACGAGAGGGCAAGTCCTGCAGCAAACGCGCATGCGAGCACAGCAGCTCTTCCTCGGACGACTTCTGTTGCTGTTGTACGTAGTCCGTTTGCAGCTGCTGCGACAGCATGACATAAGCGGTATCTCCGTCGTGGCATGGTTCGCTGCCAGTCCCTGCGTTTTCATCCCTTGAAGTGAAGCAGCGCAGCTCTTCGCGTGCCTTCTCGCCATGAACGCTGAAAATATCAGACATTCCGAACTCTGGCGAGAGCCACATACAGCGCGGCACGATCGTTCTGCGGTGGCACTCATGGCGCTGAAGTGCTGCAACGAATGCGTCCGGGCCGGTTATCCCGAGAACACCCTTTCTGTAGTCCTCGCGCGCCACGTTTTCCATCTGCTCACGCAAGATGTACAGGAGCGTGGGGTTGCGCGGGTAGCTCGCAAGCACGTTGTTCTGAAAGCGCCATTGATCCGGGACTGCATCGCGGCTCCACCGCCCGAGGCACAGTCCAACCTCGCCGGAGGCGAATCGGTATTCAACGCCGGACTCTGGACGAGGTGGACCGTGGGTGCCATTCCCTTTCTCATTCCCTTCCGACTCGCGGATGCTCGTTGCCTCACCCTTGACGAGGGCTTTTCTGTTTCGCCGCAGAAAAGTAGCGAAGACGCCG
Organism: Amoebophrya sp. AT5.2; assembly: GCA_005223375.1. Taxonomy (NCBI): domain Eukaryota; class Dinophyceae; order Syndiniales; family Amoebophryaceae; genus Amoebophrya; species Amoebophrya sp. AT5.2. The sequence continues at coordinate 6,398 of RXOD01005413.1, read as the reverse complement.
CCCGCAGCGGCGAGCTCCTGTTTTGATTGCCCAGTGTGAGGGATGCCAAATTTGGCGTCCATGTATAACCCACCGCAGTAGTACAGAATCGCGACCCGCCATAGATCAGCACGGAAGGCACGCGGGTTGAGATTCCTGTACGCGTTGCGTAGCGTCGTCGTGATGCTTGTTCTCATTGCGTTGCTATCATCGCTGGCGTTGTCGAAAAATGTGACGGCGTCTTGGTTTTCGAGGAAGTCGCTGATGAGGTCAATGGATTTATCCGCCGCTGCGTGGTCGAAACAGGTCACCCGTGGCGTGTTTGGAAAGAGAGTAGATCTGTAACCCTTGATGTACTCGATCGGACAACTTGGCGCAACCAGAAACACGTTCTCCTCCGGCACGATGCGCTCCGAAATGTCTCGCTGCAGCGTCGTTTGTTCGTTCGGGCACAGATCCGCCACGGATTGCAGCTCGTTTGCCGTGGGGGTGTGGACATCGACATCCTCCGCCCTACGCCTACCCTTCATGGCTTTTGGCTTCTTCTTTGTGTTCTCTTTAACGGGCGGACCCACAGCTCCGGTGCTCCACCTTTCATCTGGTGCGTCGAGTTCATCCGAAAATAGTTTCGTCCCTCGAAGTCGAAATCGGTGGTGCGTCCGCTGCTCGTCCAGCGAACGATTTCCTCTGCGTGAGCGCGAGGGGCCTGAGCCAGCCACTGCGGGAGCGGGCTCTTCATCTGACGTAGAAGATGTTGATGAAGGTGGTTGAAGTGGTGGAACTCGAACAACTTGATGTGCAGCTGCCTTCGTGGGGTCGGGTATCTTGTCCTGTTTTTCTGTGTGGCCGCGGCCGAGGCGGCTGCCGTGTGTACTCACGTCGATCTCACCGGCGCGGTGCTCGTGACGGAGAAAAACTAACGCAACAACGGAGAGCAGGACGGAACCGGTGAGGAGGATAGCCCTGCGCGCGCTACGCCGGCTCGATCTTGTTGCGCGGCTGATTTCTACCTCCGTTGATGGTGATGCGTCCTCACGCTCCTCAGTAGAACTAGGACCCCTAGCCGTAGCAGAAGTAGTTGGCCCCTCATGAGCACCGAGAGAAGCAGTTGCATTTCTGTCACGATCGCGCCCATCTCCACGAAGATTCCGATATGCGTCATCTTGCCGCTTGGTGAGGAACAGCCACAGCGCCGCAGCCAGCATGCAGAATGTGAATGCCATCTGCGTCTCCGAGAGCACCACCGGCCCCGCAATTCGTTGCGCACGACCACGCACTCCGCCGAAGCAAACCAGGCGCGCGGCCATAATCACGACCACGCTGCAGTAGCCCAACCACGGTAGTGGCATGAGGCTAGGGTTACCACCCTTATCGCCGTCTGACCAACGCCGCAACTCGTCACTGAGGAGACGGACCACGCCAGTGAGCAGCGCGCATAGAGCGATCGTCGGCAGGAGAGATCCTGGCTCGATGATCGCTGTTCGTGCAGTAGAAGTCGTAGTGAACGTTAGGAGGGCGTGCCCCGCTTCGACTCCTTCGAGGTCGGCCGCGCATGCAATGAGGCAGATGCTTTGCACGCACATAGAGCAAAACTCAGAGCGGAAGAGAATTTGCTGTCTTGCCGCATCGGTGCAGGTTGCGATGAGGCCGGCGCCGGATAAACCTCCGTTATTGGCGGCGTCGCTGTTGTCGTCAACGTCCTCCTGTTCGCTATCCACCTCGCCTTTGTCGTTGCTGAACGCTGCTGCTGCCGCACTTTTCCTGACCGCACCCGTAGCGCCGGCACCGAGGACGAGCGCTCCTGCACTAATTGCACTTCTTGGCCGCTCTAGTTCCACGCGCTCCTCGTGTTCAGCCTCCTGCATCTGCAGCACGTCTCGTAGACTCGCGACAAGGAGCGCCGGCACGCAAAACAGTATTCCAAACGCAGCGAGCGGCACGCCGCGGGCTGGAAGATCGAGAGCGGAAGCCGTCCTTGAAGACGCCACGAAATCGTACGATCCGTATGCGCACGATGACACCGATCCGACAGAGCCGATGATGATGCAGAAAACCTGCACAGGCTCAGTAAGACGGGCCCACTTGGCGCCATTGCTGTGCTCTCGTTCGATGATCACCACGGTGCTAGTGACGTTGGAGTTGCGCTGGTGGTCTGTTGCACTCGCAGACGCGCTTGTCCCGCTTCGTGTTCCTCCTGGTCCTGGGTCTGGCTGAAAGCCTAGTTGTGTTGTGCCGTAGGAAGTTGCAGCAGGACCACGAGCACCCCCTCGACCATTTTTTATTTTTGCATCCCGCGTTCGATCCTTCTCGGCGAGGTGATCCAACACGCCAGCTGCTGCTCCTTCCACGACCGCGCGATCATCCCCAGGTGCATTTTCCCGTGCCCCCCGACCTGCCCGACACACCAGAAGAATCCTCTTTGCGTTTCTCGTGCCGATCGTCATGGCAATATGGAAAACGGGAAGGTTTGCCATCACCACGCCCCAAGAAATCGGGTCCAGGAAGAGCAAGCCCGTCGTTGCCAGACCACTCACAAGTGCGCTGACAGTGCCGTCGAGAAGGATTCCGCTGACGCTGTTGAGCTTCGTTCCGGTGATGCGGGCGTCCTGCAGCTCCACATCCGCCGTTTCTCCGGACACGAGGCAGAGCCACGGGGCGCCCAAACTCCCGACGGCCGCAAGAAAAAGCGGGTAGGGAAACCGCAAGTCGTCAAGCACGAATTTGCTGCTGAGTGCGAGCGCCGAGTACGCGAGCACGTGCACTATCGCGGTGCATGCACCGGCGCCCGGTCCCGCGTAGTCGCGACCATGAGCCCGCGAGAGGGAAATGTTCCCGCTCCCACTGCGCATTGTTGCTGAAGACGCCGGACACGGCACGCCGGTGGTTCAGGTTTCTTTTTGCTGAGTCGTGACTTTATACGTTGTAGTTACAACTAGGCTTTATCACCTGAGTTGAGAGTACCTACGCGCAGGGCACTCAATTTGTATACTTTTTATGTGATTTTTTTCGAAATAAGTAAATTTCCCACTTCGACGCCCTGGTGGCCCCAACGATTCGATGATTCTAATCGGCCCACACTTGCCGCCCGATCGCCATGCGCATACTCCATGCCCCCCGCAATACAATTCCGATGCGCTCCTGGTGACGAGCCCGAGTCATAACGTCATTCCGTCATTGATTTTCATTTTTACGACGACGAAAACATAAACAAAGAAATAGACTAAGACTCTTCTCAGCCATATCCACACGAGAACGACAAGGAAGGAAGAAGCAATAGCAAGCATGTGTGTCGAACAAGTAAAAAGTAGATGAACCGAGAATGAAGAGGACGCGAAGTGAGGATTGGTGTTGGCCTCGGCGTAGACGGTGAGGGAGGCCCGCCACGACTACTTTATTTGTGCTGATAGACGTGCACGTGGTCGTGGTCCTGATTTCCGAAAGATGAACCACGACCGGGCGTTGTGGTTCATGGTAAAAATGGTTGGAGCCAAGGAAGGCGGTGCCGTGCATAAATACAATGAAGTGAAGGTACTCAACATTGCGAAGGGAAGTACGCCGGCACCAGGACCTGGAGGACCAGACGAGTTGTATAACAAGACAGGTACAACTTGCTCGTCATTATCCTTTGTGGAGGTCGGTGGTCGGAATGACATTTGTTTATTTGACGCGGCAGTGGCACTGGCAGATGCGCATCACGAAGCCAGCTCGCTCACATAGGATTTGAGGAAGAGATCTATGTCGAATGCTTGAGATGACGGGGTGCCGCCGGTGCCCCCCTGGGTGTTCTTGGTCTTGTTATTGTTTTTGACCAGATCCAGAATGCTCCCGATGTGCGCGTGCACGCTGCCGTGCTCCATAAATTTTCGCAGCCTCTCTCCGTTCTGGAGCTCGCAGAAGCCCGCCGCCCGCCACACGTGCGCGGAGAGTACTTTGTTGAGCAGGTAGCAGTAGTAGCTACCGCCATAATGGATGAGGTGCTCAAATCGGGACAGAGCCATAGGCGTGAGGATGTCGCGCAGGGTACTGCTTTCCTCGGTGCCGGGTGGTCCACGACCACACATCGCGCTGATGTCCGATTCGGAATCAACCAGCTGGAGCTCTCCATCGCCAATACCATTCGCTACTTCTCCCACGTTCGTCACATACCGCACTTCCTTCGACAGGTCGGGCAGTCGTTCCAGCACCCCCTGCTGCACCGACCGCCTCATGTCTTCCACTGAAATTACGCCTCCGGCGGCGCCGTTCCCTTCTGATGTAGTTGCCTCTGAAGATGAGGGAAGCGACGCATAGAACTGCTGATCGACCAACGCGAAGAGAAGCTGCTGACACGCCTCCAAGTGCGCGAACTCGTGGCGATGCTTGCGGAAGGCGTCGATTTTCCTCGTCTTGGAACTCGAACTGGAAGCGTCGCTGCTGTATCTGGCAAGCACTTCCGGATCCATCACGAAGTACTCGAAAAGATGACTCGGGAACTCGACAAAGTCGACGGCGCCACGGGTCCCGGACAGCGACTGAAACTCCGTCCTGGAGAGCAAGGAATGCACACAATGCCCAACCTCGTGCATGAAGGTGGTGGCCGCCAACGGCGTTATGTTGTGCGGCGGAATGCTGCAGACGAGCGCGGTACGCGGAACCACGCGACCTGAGCGAGATAGAGGTCCGTTTATCGACATTCATTGGTTGCGTTGTAGTTCTTGTCGGCGGCAGCCCCCATAACAGCTCGCGCTCGTTGGAAAATGAAAAACTAAAACCGAGTAGAGCATCAATCAGAACGAACAACAAGGACAAGGAGCGCAAATGTTTATAACAGAAACACGGCACAATAAAAACAAAAAGCTGCGATAGAACCGACACGAACGGGAACGCTCCACCTCGTGGTGGTCTACGTCATCTTCAATACATTTACATTCATAGATACCTCCCAACGCCGGACCTACCAGCGAATCCGCAGCATCATCGTCGACGAGGCGCGAGCCCTGCAACGTGAACTGTGCTGATTGTACCCGCTTTCCCTCTCGCGGCATCGCGTCCAGGTACAAGATTCCGAGCAGCGGCTCTTCCTCGCTTCCTTTCTCCTTTTTAGCCCGCTCCAGAACCTCCAAGGTGAACTTGCGGACCGAAGGATGCCACACCTCGCCCTGCTCCGGGGCGACCTCAGAAAATTTGAGGCCCAAAAACTCGTTGAGAATCAAATTCATCCCGTTGATCAGCGAATCGAAAGTCAGAAACGCCTCTTGGGCGTGCCGGGTTCGTTCCGAGTAGTACGGAACATCCCAGGCGTTGAGAGTAGTGATGCTGATGTTCTTGTTTTTCTTTTCCTCGTCGCTACTCTTCATTCTTGCAAGGATTTCCAGCTCTTTCAGCAACCCAGGCAGCAGAGCCCTCCACGCCTTCTCAAGGAAGGAGAGCACTTTCTCTTGCGACGATAGTTGTAACGGGGCTTCTGTACTTAAACTCGTTCCCCCAGTTCCCCCATTTACCGTCGACACCGCTGTGGCCAACACCGAGTCTCGTTGCGCGTAGTCGTTCCAGTTTTCGTACTTGCGGAGCTGCGCCAAGGCGGTCCGGCAATTCAGCAGCTCCACCAGAGCCTGTTCCATGCTCGGGGATTCCCGGCTTTGCAGCTCGAAGATCTTCTTACGAGCCGCCGGATTTTGGCAGTGCTTCAGCAGGGCGTCGGCGATGTAGGACGGCTGGTTTTTCCCGGCCACGTTCACCTCGAATGCCTTTGTCGAGCCTGCTGCTGTGCCGCGGGCCCGCTCGTAGAGCGAGGCGCCGGGGGCACGCCGCTGGGGCAGGTACTGCAAAAAGGGCTTGATGTCCTCCGTGACGGGGAGCCACACGTCGTCACTCGTCCTTCGCGATCCAGAGACTTCGCTTTCGCCACCATGGCCAGAAGAACCTTTAACGGGGGCCTGCTGCTCGTCTTCTATATCTTCGCCTCCTGCCGCTGCGCCCGCCAGCTGGAACGCTAGTTCCTGCTCGTACTGCTGCAGTTCCAAGCACTGCTGCTTTTCCTCCATCCCGACCCCTTCGTTGGCCATAGAATCCAGCATGTGCTTAAAGATCTTCTTCTCCTCGACGGTCTTGAGCGATGCCTTTCCCCTCTCGGCGGCGGGAAGACGACCTCCATGCCCACCTTCGCCTGCGGCGTCTGCCTCGTCGTGCCTCCTTAGCATTTCGAACACGCTCTCGTCCAGATTGACGACGCTCATGTACTGCGAAATTTCGTTCACGGCTTCGTTTGCGCCGTCGTGCCACTTCGGATCCGGGTGCACATTCCGCGTCAGCTCGGCGGCATCCGCGACGTTGCAGAGCAGGGCCGACACGTTCTCCTTACAGGTCAAAACAATGCATCTTTTAAAACATCTTTGAAAAACCAGACGTCACTCGCTCCCGGTGCCGGACGCTTTCCCCCG
>RXOD01005412.1:0-14236 GCA_005223375.1 Amoebophrya sp. AT5.2 | reverse complement strand
ATTTCTGGGGGCGCGGCAAGATTGCCGGGGTAACTTTCCTGGGGGCACGGCTTGATTCCTGGCTTTCCTGGCGATTTGTCGATTTTGGCCTTATATATAGTAATTTATTCATCATCATCTGATGCCGCCCCGGCCTGTCTTCGCCTGCGGCTGTTAGCACTAGGCATTTGTTTTGACGACCAACCTGCAGCTTCCTAAATGAAACATTGCTACAACACCGACGCCGACCTTCAGGTTTGTGCCGCCAGAGGTGTACGGTGAGTATGAACGCATGGCACGCGACATGGGCTTTGACATGGTTGCGAGTGGGCCAATGGTGCGGTCGAGTTACCGAGCGGGAGAGCTGTTTCTCACCCGGCTGATCGAGAAGGACCGAGAGTCGCAGGTGGCCGCTGCGTTGTAGCAGTGGAAGGCTGCTTGCGGTTGCAGAATAAATGGTTTTTTAGCGCAATGGAAAGGTTGCCGTTCTACGTGCGCTTACCTGCGGTGGAAGACTTGCGCCGATGACAGTTGACTGACATACCGTTTTCGACATCTCGAGCTACAAACAACCCAGAGCTAGCGAAGGACACGCGGATTGACTCACTTACTCCGCGCTCTGGCGGGTCAGGCTGGGTTCGGGTTTTTTGATGTGAAGTGGCTTCGACTCGTTTTGTACCGTGCCGCTGCCGGCGCACGCGCCCGCAGGCGGGCGCTGCACCACAGATGATTAGTTGTGTATCTGGACAGATATTAATTTTGACTTTGACGGAACAACCGAATGGGAAACTATTTCTTTGGGCTTCTATAGTAAATGAATTCGACAACGACATCGAATCGACCCTCTATAGACATAGAGGCCTACGCGATCGAGCGGCGACGAGAGAATGTTGCAGTACACGCATGTTGCGTTGATTGATTTACGTCGGTCATCGTTCGCCTCTTCGTGGCCTAGGCCGTCCTCGAAGAAGTCGTCATTATGTGTCGGTCTGGCATCGCATCTGATTTCGGTAGAGTAATCTACAACTGATGTGTATCGGTCGCAGTCAGGTCGGTTGTTTAGTGAAGTGTCTGTCGGCCGCGAGAGAAGAAAAGGTAGGTTCTAGTTATCGTGGAGGTCGTGGTCTTTGGAGGTGCTAATTACCGACTCAGGATGCATATTTGTAGGAGACAGTGAAGACAGATGACGAGAATCGATTTTTCTCTTTTTGCAGTGAGGTTGTGGACGACATCCCCGGTGAAAGAGCACAATCGAATAAGAACGTTGTAGCAACGTGTGTTTTTTTGTGCCCTAAGCAGTTTTTGGTAGTTTCGTCATTGACTATACAGTGTGCAGCTGTAAAGGTTTCATGATCAATCAATGATACTTTCCATGACTGCAAGAAGTGTATTCAGTAGTGTATTCCACTTATAAGTTACTTCGTTTAGCTTTAGATTGACTCCTCATCGACGGCTGTGATGCTCTGTCTGCCGCAACTCATGCGCAGAAAAATGTGAAATCAATCAAGCTACTTCAAGTCCAAGTTCATCTATCAGTTCGTTCCTAAGTCCAAGTTAACAAGCTCGTTTCGATAACTCTTTCTACGTGAAGGAGATAAAGCAGCGACTTTTATTCTCCAAATGACCGAAGACATTCGCGCAGGCTCATCCCAACGTAGAAACTGCAACGAAACGTCTTGTTTGCAGCCCCACGTGAACAAGAGATCCTGAGCCACTCGATCCTTCGCGCGCCGGCTCCGCTGGGATCAACTTCTTGCGCTAAAATTTTGGCTGCTTCACTACTTAATAATTGAGGAACTACATCACCCTAGCGCTAGCTCCTTCGAAGGTTACCCGACTACCCAACCAAAACGAATCGCACCCGAAGTCCAAAAACTGCTACCATAAATCTACTGCTGCGTGGTGCACACAGGAGCGCCGATCTGACAATTGTTTAAGTCAGGAAAGCCCTGTGGTCGGAATCAGAAAGCAGTGACAAAACCAGTTGCACCACGTGCATCCTTCTACTCACCTGAAATTCGAAGTGAAACTCGAAATCTTTCGATCCGGAGCAAGTAAAGATCCGTTGCCTGTGCGACCCGACAACTTATTGCGGCTAGAGAGAACAAATACTCGAAGTCAAAGATTATTTGCGCTACGCAGCTGCTTTCAAAAAAACCTGCAGGACGCTCCTAGGCTTAACTTTGTTTTTTAATTTTGTCAATCAAACAAGTTAGCAATAGAAGACGTTCGAGGTTCGACTTCGTGTTTTGTATAACATTTGTAGAAGAAGCACTAGCAGCAAGTATCACTATCTATCAGGTACTGGTAAGACAGCCACGACCAGCACCAGGACCACACACACACACACACACTAGACGGGCGTGTATCGTCGTCGCTGCTCTTTCTGATAAGGAAACCTAAAGTAGCAAGTTCACCACTCACGGACGGCCGTTTTCTAGGTCTTCTCTGTGGACACTCAACTAGAAGTTAAATCAGTAGTGCTGGTCCATCGATTGATTCAGATTTTTGGACATCTACTACCACTACCCTCCCACCACGAAAGAATTTTATAGATAAGCTACCCAGCGAAGAAGAACTGGAGCGCGTAGCACTACTGTTGTACATCGATCTACGCGACGAATTCTTGGAGTGCCAAGGTCACGAGCCATAAAGCCACTTTGTTTCAACGAAATCGAAGACAGTCTACCTTCAGTTCTCGGGAGAACTACATCCGGCAGAATAATAAATTGTTGGGGCCGCCTCGGAAGTTGACATCGACTACACCCCAACGAAAAGCAGAGCCAGCCGCTTGTACCAACGACCGATTCCTCCTCTTCTAACGCCGGAGCGACATCATCAACGACGCGGGCAACTGCTGCCGCACGACGACGAAACAGTAGCCGGACGATTAGCACTAGAAGAGTCCCACGAGCAAGGTCAGCAGCAGCACATCAAGGAAGGCACCCCAAAAAAGAACGTGGGTAAACGAACACTCTGGTCGTTGTGTTGACTCGTTAGCAGCGCAAAAGCACCAGGAGCGATGATGTACTATAATAGTCGCATGGATCGCGACGGGATGCGCGGCCAGGGGGGCGGCGTCCGCATCCCGCGCATGACGTCGGCTGGTCGCAACGGTCCCCCCGCGCCGCCCACGATCGCTTCGACGCCGACAACGTCTTACAACGTGAACAACCCGCCGCCGCCGCGCTACGTGGATGCCCGGAAGTTTGATTACAACCAGCCGCCGCCGGCCGCGCCGCAGCTGCAGCAGCAGCAGCAGAAATTCTTCCCGGATCCGCGCGGAAATCATGGTCGCGACATGTACAACGACAACCATTACAATAGATTTGACGGCGGGGGCGGAGTGGGCGTTCCGCTGAACAACGGACACAGCTACAACAGCCCGCCCCCCGGGGGAATGAACAACGGCTACGGCGGCAACCAGATCCCGCTACCGGTCAACAACGGAATGTACGGCGGCGGTAGCGTTGGTGGTCACAGTGGCTACGGAGGTAATCATGGTGGCGGGATGAACGGCAACGGACACGTCGGAGGCAACATGGACAGCTACGAGCCCATGTTCGACAACGGGGGCTCGAACATGCTGAATGATAACAATTTCAGCAGCGGCAACACCTACCAGGATGACAACTACAACCCCCGTGGCACCAGCCGATTCCAGAACGATAACTACGGCCGCGGAAACGGCGGGGGCAAGGGCGGATACGACATGATGACGCCGTCGAACAACCGCAATGGCGGAAAAGGATTCGGCCGCAGTGGAAAGGGCGGAAAGGGAAAGGGATACATGGAGCCGTCCACGTCGCCGAATTCCGGAGGCTCGACGCGCTCGCCACCGACCAAAGGCCGCTACACCTCGACGAAGGGATCCGGAAAGAACAGCTCGAACAAAGGTGCATAGGCTTTCTAGTTTTTACTGCTGGAGTTACGTTTCAACTTTCAAGTCAAAGAAGTCATAGTATGTTGACATACGAAGATCGACATCGATGTGAGTTTGTGTTTGAAGCACGATTAACTTCATTTCCAGGCGCTGGTAAATCGTCCGGAAAGGGCTTCGGAAAGGGGGGAAAGAAGGGCGGAGGAAAGCATGAGCCTGGTGCGGCCCTGCAACGCCAGGAGGAGGCGGAAGCGACCAAGCGCCGCCGCCAGCCGGCCTCGCCGGTACTCTACTCTCTCTTGTTGCAGTGTGCGATGGCCAGATATACAGTACAGGTGAAGAAGTCAAAATAAAAAGAAAAAGTAAAGTGGGTCAACATGATGTGATGAGAATAACGAGGGTCCACATCAAATCTTCGAACTAGTAAGTACACTACTGAACCACTACCACAGGAATTGCAAGCGTGGCGGGATGGAAAGAATCTCGACCTCGCGGGCACCACGGATGCGGGACCCGATATTCTCATGGAATTCGCCAAGGATCCGGACGCGCACCTTGCCGTGTGCGATGCGCTCGAGGATGAGAACATCGCCATCGAAACCCGCCGGAAGGCCACAGATGTTTTCTGCAACAACATGGTACCTTTATGCAGTTCCGGGCGTATACGACTTTTGAAATACATTCTTTCATAAAGTCGACACCCAACAAAGAACGACTGAGTTGCGAAGTTTATTTAGTGCTAGTGCTTTTTTATTTTGTTTTATACTGCAGCTCCTCGTGCAGCTCGCGGAGAAAATTAAAATCGAGGAATGCAACTTTTCAGGTTGTCCTGTGCAACGATGTTTTTGGACACAATGTCGTGCGCGTGCTGTTCGAGTCTGCTGCCGGTTCGGGTATGTCACCACTCGAATGGAAAACGCTGCTCATCGACTCCATGAAAGGACAGGTATCAAAATTTTTTAGGCGGAGCATCAAAAACACCATAAATGAATTTTGATATGGACGACCATGATGCGTCGTCGGTTCCCGACGAAGTCCACAAGGTTTTTTGGTTTTGGTTTTACATGCGCATCGACCCAACCCAACTTGCGCAGGTCTTTTCGATTGCGGTACACGAGACGGGTTGCCGCACCTTACAACGGATCATGGAGTGTCTGAATGTGGACCTGCAGCTGAAGCTCGCTCAGGATTTGCACGGCCGTGTCCTGGAGGCCGTCGAGGACCAGAACGGAAACCACGTCTTGCAGAAGTTTTTCGAGCGAATGCCAACGGGGAAGGTACAGTTTATTGGTAATAAGCAGGTACCATTTTCGAGCTCAGCATTGTCTTTAAATCAGGGCTTTTCTACGTTCATTTGGTCGTGTCTGATTCGTGATTCCGTGAATTCAAAGTCGATCTGCGTTCGTGATTACTCGGCTCTGACATCGATCGATCGTGGCATCTTTGAAAAAACCCCAGGTGCAGTTCATCATCGACAGTTTCCGCGGCGAGGTTCGGCGCATGGCGACGCACTGCTACGGTTCGCGTGTGCTGCAGCGGATTATCGAGTACTGCGACCCGGAGCAGGTGGCCCAGATCTACGATGAGATCCATGAGAACAACCTGAGCGTTTTCATCCACGACAGCTACGGAAACTACGTCATCCAGAACATGGTCGAGTACGGCCGGCAGTCGGACCGGCATCTGGTCTTTGAGATCGTGAACAACGACATGGCCACGATGAGCTGCCACAAGTACGCCTCGAACGTCGTGGAGAAAAGCATCCAGCAGGCCAACAAGGCGGACCGGAAACTCTTCGTCGAAGTCTCGCTGGGGAAGAAGGTACTTATAGTATAGAAATTTTTTTCCAAGAACAAGTGGTCGCGTCCTCCGCAGCATCTCGTCGGAGCGAACAAGCTCGCATACAAACATACAAACATAGCGTTGCTTATTTTTTTATCAATCTCGTCCTCGACCGTCTGTCTCTCTTCAGGTGCCCATCCACGAGAAGAGTAAGGTCCGCGACACGAAGGACCCGCCGATCGTGACGATGATGAAGGATAAGTACGGGAATTACGTTGTGCAGAAGCTCATGCAGATCGCTGAGGGCGAGGAGCGCGACGAAATCGTGGAGAAGATGAAGGTCCACGTGGAATTGTTGGAGCGGCTGCCGTACGGGCGACACATCCTGTTCGCCCTTCGCGAAGGTGAGTACGGCTTCAGCAACGGCAATGGCTCGTCCGATGCTACGGACACCGGTTGATCTTCGATACGTATAATGTTCGTACACTTCTTTCGATTTTTGATTTTTGGGGGGGAAGGGAATTTTATGAAAAAGTCCGGGGAGGCGCAGGCATTGGAGCAGGGAAAGAAGGTGAAAAGCAAGCGGAAAATGTAAGAGGAGGTGAGGAAAATGGAGCAGTGGTTCAATTTTTTTGTAGTCCCACGGCAGGACGACACAACAGTGACACTCTACTACGAGCGGCACGGTCTCTTTTTCTCTTGCCGTATGTGGCGGGACAAAGGTGCGTCTGGGACCTATTAGGGGTTTTGTTTCCGCGTCTACTACACTAGAAATAACGAGATAGAAAACGCAGCGCACTATCGACGATGTGTGGCTTTTGTGTGATGGAAGCAGCATCGATGGCAACCACCTGCGTAACCGTTCCCGTTGAATAGAAAACTCTGAAAATATGAATTTTATAAATGTAGTGGGAGACTTAGACTTTCCATTCAGGATCAGCGACCACTTTCTTCACCGACCGGTGTAAGAGGGTGCAGCCCGATTTCAGGATGAAGTCTCCGCGGACGCAGGTCGCAGATACGATGCCCTATTGATTTGGGATGAAGATAAATTACCACTCGCGCAGAAATGACACACTGGACTACAGCGGATTTTTGGATACACAGTCTCAGAGCTTCTGGACAAGGAAAAACGGACCACGAATCACGATTAGAAGTGCACTAACCACGAGAAGGACCTGAACGACCGGCACATAGATGGAGCATTTTTTAGAAGGCACCCAACCTTTCAATGCTAGAGCTGGAGGAACGACCAAAGCACCAGCACATAGAGGAATGCTGATCTATCGCATTAACCGGTACCGCTCGTCGTTGAACTTCAACTTGATACGCTTCTCGATCAATTACACGGACGCATTTTGCGTTCCGGATACGGGAACAGGTCGCTGTCGTGCGATAGAAACTATCTAGGCGGCAAGGTGATCTCAAAAGACGAAGGGGAAATCGAGTTTCACTACGAATGGTACGGGTAGATGTTGTCTTTCGAATTTTATTGAAGGGACGTGTGCTTGCTTACGTACGACCTTAGCTTGCTTCCGTTGGATTATACTCACTGTCACTGTGTGCAGAAATAAACGAGGTGGGCTAGTGTCCAGCAAGCTGCTATATATTTGTCGCTGCGTTAGAAGTGAAGGCTCAGGTATTCGGCTCCACAAGAGGAATTTTATGAAAGTACTAGCTCCGGAAAAATCGCAATGAACCACCATTGAATCGGGAATGCGGGGTCCAAAGCGATTTTTGCGAGACTATTTTTTTACGATTTACCTCTACCTCTACGGTGGGAGTGCGACAGAATCGAAAACGGAAAACAGCAGGCAATACTCTTTATACAGTAGCGTAAGTGCTTATTCTGTGGTGTATCGCGAAAGCATGCCACTGCAGCGCAACCGCGCACTAATTGTATTGGTTTTGTGGTTTTCTAGTGCAGCTACTATCCCTCCGGCTCGGGCTCGTATGAGAATGAGATAGTGTTGTAGTTTACACAACCAGGGGGAAAAATAGTCACGCGACGAGATCATGACGATACAAGGTGGGGGCGCGATTAGAGCGGTATTTTTCCGAACGCTAGGTGACGTGCCATGATTCCGAGTACCGTTCGTCTCGTAGGAACCCTATCGACTGGGAATAGTATCGTAGGAACCCTATCGAGATTTTTTCGACGAGTCAGTGCCTTGACTTTCGACTTTATTCTCTGTTATGGATGCTTTTACTACAACTACTTGTTGCATCAACCGTTACCTGCCTACTGGCAGACATCACCACTGCAGAGCTCGCTCGTACAAGCAGCGACATTAAAGAGAACTAGTGACAACTGAGGAGGTCGTTAACACTTACTGTAGCAAACCGTCGTGGCGGACGCAGAGAGAGACCGCGAAAAGTGGCGCCCCTTTCGGGGAAAGTAGCATTGGCCTGGTTAATACCGCCACCTGTTGTTCTTGGTCAATCCGTGAGTTAGCGAGAGGCGTTCCTTGAATGACAGGTTATGCAGCTATGGGGCCGAAGTTCATGCGGAGATGGATTTGGTTGTTAAGATACTCATCGCTGTTTGCGGAAGGAGCCACGGGTCTCCTCTAGATCGCCCTACGTAGAGCCTTGATCCAGTACAAGTTTTTAGGTTTACTAATCACCACGCCAGCGCTGCGGGGTGGTCGCTGAACGTAGCGCAAGCAGCTGCCCGGGGGACCCTGATGCAGACAAAACACCCTTCGATCGTACTACAAACAAACATAGATTAGCCCTGCTGCGCTGCAAGCGACAGAACGATCTGGGAGTTCATCGCCTGTGGGATAATCAGCTGCTTCGTTCACGTAGAGCGATCGCACCTGCGGCCGGTGAGCGATTTTCTACTTGCATTTCGCCCAGCCTTTTGCGTGAGAATGAGTTTCCTTTAGCAAACACTTTTGTGAACTGGTTCTTCGTCAACGAACATGACAAAGAACAATAACACGTGCCACTACTGGGCGCTGTAGCAAAGGGTACTCAGTCATCATCAGGAGAACGAGAAACAAATGAGAACGACTACTCATCAATGGCTACGGTCGCGCCTGCACGGCTGCGCTTCATCAGTCGGAGCGACGCTAAGGGAGATGATGCATAGGTTGATGTTGATTGTTTGTATAGGAGGAGAGCAATCAATCTGCTTATGCGCTACAGCACCCAGTAGGTGCGAAAAGGAAAAGGTTCGATGTGAGTGGTTGCAGGAAGGAAGCGAGCCCATACAGCATATGACGAGATGACATGCCATGGGACTGCACAGCGGGGGACGATATCGCTGGCGCACAACACCTTTTCACCACAAGCGACTTTTGCCCACAAAGATTGAACCGAATGGATAAAATATAGAATGTTGGTATCCACCATGGCATTAGAAATGTGATTTACTCGGGGAAGGTGCTCTTTTCGATGAAAACTCGATTTACGGATACACGGGCTTGGGACTGGATGAGAGAGCCCCGCGGGTTCACATGACACGATGGACAAACCAAAAACTTCTGGACGACACTCACGCAGGGGCGCCAAGTGTTTCCTCTTGAATTGCCCGGTTCTCATTTCGTAAGCCACATGCAAGGTGCGACCTCGAAAAGATAGAAGCGGTGAGTCTCTGCGCCTGCGGGTACAGGCGGAAGCCTTGATGTTCAGAATCTAAAATGACGTAACCTAACAGTCGGTGTCGGTGCTTGTTGGTCGTGCTGCGCCACACCAGTCTGCTCTCCTGGTGGGCCAGACCGGCAGCTGTCCGAGCGAGGATGAAGTCTTGTTGGATCTTGTCTTGACTCTACAATAGACTCTTGATCCAGAAGATCAGCATGATCGGTTGTTCAACAACGCTGAGTCTGAATCTAAAACGTGAAGTCGTCGTGAACCGGTTCCAACGCGGAGCATCGATCACTACGGCGATCATTCGTGCTACTGCTCCCCTTGGCAGTGATGTACAGGAGCACTTCTGACTCGATCCAATTTAGATCTGAGATCCGTACAACCGATGCTCCTGATCAAATTTAGATCTCAGATCAGCTCGTGGTCGTGAAATTTGTGCTCGGTTTCCTAGCGGATAGCGGTACATTCCGCGATCGTGAAGAAATACGAGATCGACTTCTAAGAAAATGAACGTGCCGTCCCTATTGCTTCTATCTACTGCGAGTCGACGACTAGAGCCCTCTAGGTCTAGTTCCACTTCTACCACCTGAAAGTCTGGCGAGGCTAAACCTCGGTACACTGATACATCTTGTAACCCTCTTCTCCCCAACTTTCCACCTGCAGGGACACCACTGTGTCGGGTTGGTTTTGGACCAAAAATCCCGGACTTCGGTAAGATCAAGTTTTGAGGTTGAGGTTAGTCGCCAGTCCAAGCAAATCGAAAATGGTGTTCGTCAAGGTCCAAAAGAACAAGGCGTACTACAAGCGCTTGCAGGTCAAGTACCGCCGCCGCCGCGAGGGAAAGACCGACTACTTCGCCCGCCGCAAGATGGTCGCCCAGGACAAGAACAAGTACAACACCCCCAAGTACCGCCTGGTGTGCCGCATCACCAACAAAAAGGTGATCTGCCAGATCGTGTTCGCGACCATCCAGGGCGACAAGGTGCTCACCCAGGCTAACTCCACCGAGCTGACCAAGTACGGCGTCCCGGCCGGCCACACCAATTACGCCGCCTGCTACGCCACCGGTATGAGGACTTGATACTGATTTTATCGAATGTGTGATTGGTAAATCGAGCGTGTTCGCTGACGTTAAGGTAGCTTAATTTGCAGTCGCCTCAGGAGTCATGTGATTTATTGCTTTTGATGGAGGTCGTATTTTCGAGTGTCCGACGGAAAGCAGTAGCCTACAAGAGCCTCGCTTACATGAAAATTGCATGCCCTCCGAATCCATTACAGGCCTCCTGGTCGCCCGCCGCGCTCTGGAGATCGTCGGACTCTCTGATTCCATCACTGGTGTCGAGGAAGCCAACGGCGAGGAGTTCCACGTTGAGGAGGAGGACAACGAGCGCCGTCCGTTCAAGTGCATCCTGGATGTCGGCCTGATCCGCACCATCTCTGGTACCCATAGTCTTTGAAGTGTCGGTGATGTACAAGTTCGGAATTTACACACTGTCTTCAAGCCTGATGACCGCTACCACTTGGGACACCTTCGGAGACTAGCTCCACCATTGGAGAGTCGCTGAGAAGATCACGAGTAGCCGCCCCAGTCTGAACTCTGCATTCATCAAAATACTTTAGTTCTAGTCTTATGACATTGACAATGACATTTATTCTACCATGATGACCGCTACCACTTGGGACACCTTCGGAGACGTCTGCCACACGTAGCGTCGCTGAGAAGACCACGAGTAGCCGCCCCAGGCTGAAGACTCGCTTACCTTTACCTCATTGAAGATTTTCATTTTACAGTGCGCTTCGTACCCTGATGACCGCTACCACTTGGGACACCTTCGGAGACCCGATCATCGGTGTCGCTGAGAAGATCACGAGTAGCCGCCCCAGTCTGATTTTCCTATATTTATATAAACCCAGTAGAATTCTCGCCGGAAGGTAGGCATCGAAGATGAGGCCGATCTCCCCATACTTTTGCCAAATCAAACATTCCAACCGCAGGTTCCCGTGTCTTCTCGATGCTGAAGGGCGCCGTTGACGGTGGGCTGCACGTGCCGCACTCCGTCACCAAGTTCCCGGGTTACAAGGAACCGGAAGAGAAGGGAAAGGACTACGAGTACGATGCCGCCGCGCACCTCGAGCGCATCATGGGCAACCACGTCCAGGAATACATGGAGATGCTGCAGGAGGAGGATCCGGAACGTACTGTTTTTTTAAAGCATACTGGTCCTACTTCTCTATTTTCGAACCATTGCCCGACATTTTTGCATAGAGTCGAAGCGTAATCCTAGGTAGGGGGTGAGATCAGGTAGTATGTCTACGATCAGGTAAATTCAGATCAGGTAGGATCTCGGATCAGGTTGCGACGGGTTTGGGGTGTTAGGGTTTCGGGTCTAGGGTTCTGGGTCGTCCGCCCGGCGGCCCCGCGCGCCTCCTCCTGCAGCATCTCCATGCACTCCTGGACGTGGTTGCCCATGATGCAACCACGTCCAGGAGTCCATGGAGATGCTGCAGGAGGAGGATCCGGAACGTATGCACTTTTTTTTTGAAGCATACTGCTCCTTCTCTATAATTTTCGAACCATTGCCCGACATTGGATAGGATTGAAGCGTACTCCTACTCACGCAGTGTAGTAAGTTAGCTACTTGTCCTGATGTAATTGCCTGGATGAAAGTGGAAGTGCTAACACAAATTGATTCCTTTTATCTTTCGTGGTTGCCATCGATGCCGACTGCTCACAACAGGCTACAAGGTCGCTTTCTCCGCTTTCATCGAGAACGACATCGAGCCGGATGGCCTGGAAGACATGTACAAGGAGTGCCACTCGAAGATCCGCGAAAACCCGACCTTCGAGAAGAAGGCCGCCTCCGGTATCACCAACAAGCGTACGGGAAACACCATCACCACTTCCAAAGGAACCTCTTACACTCGTGCCGTCAGGAAATCTTGCGCCCAGCGCAAGGACCGCGTCAAGCAGAAGCTGGCTACTGCTCTGGCGAAGATGGGTGGCGTGGTGGCCGAGGAGGAGGACGAGGAAGAGGAGGAGTAAATGGAGGCTCGCTGCCGATTTACTGCTGGGGAATGTTGACTTGGTACGGAAAATGGGTCTTGACGATGGATGGTGATTTGGTTGGAACCACTGACAGCCGTGCGTGGAGCTGCAAGAATGCTTCTACTGGACCTTAGAAACACTGGAATTGGCTGCTCAGACGAAGCATTCGGATTGCGACGGGGTTCTAATCTGAACCGAAACTAATCTCAATTTGGAAAACTTGATCGGGATTTACCAACCAAACCAAAAATAGCGCGAGCTGCGCAAACGGCTGTCGACACGGCCAAATGGGATCGAAATCTGCTCTGCTGTGAGTGTTCTTCGATACGTGAGAGCTTACGCAATCGCTATGAGATGCTTGCGCTCAGAGCAATGTCGACGCACCACGAATCGAACTCAAATCGTGAGTCTTTGTAGCGCATGGTACGTTCGAATTTGTTGCTGGTTCTCCCAGAAGTAACACTATGTGCGAGTCATGTATGCGATTGATCGAGTTCGAGCTCGTGTCTACCAAAACACCCCAACGGAGGGACTCGCGTGAGGGTAACGAAATACGCACATACGATAGCAACAGGTTCCCGACACACATACACGCACACGTACGCTCATTATACTCCGCCTTCCTCGTGCATATCCATTCATGTGGCCGTCAGGGCAGTGCGCCTCGCTCGAGTGGCATGAGTTGTGGAGTATCGATTGTGACTGACGCGGAGATCAACTGGTCGATAGAAAATTGAGTAGCCCCAACTCATCGATCTGTGCATTAAAAAAAAAAAAAATTAAAAATCGCCTGTTGAATGCATCGCACCTCATGACCAACTTCCCTAATGTTGCTCCTAGGCGCAACTTTTATTTCGGGTCGGGAACGGGATCGGACCGGAACGGAAAACATCTACCGGTCCGTGAGTACCACAAGGAACCGACCACAACTTGCCCCCCATGGTGAAGCGCGGTACGGAATCGTCGGCGGTCGCTAGCGTCGATACTCACAACATCGATCCATCCACTGCCGTGCCTCCTCCGGAGAAGAAGCAGAAACTGAACGACACGGAGCCCGCTGCAGTGGAAAAAGAGGTCCCTGACGACGTTGAGAAACCTGTCGCAGAGAAAGAACCTGGCACGGAAAAAACTGCGGAAGAGGATACTGTCTACAAAAAGGACGAAGACATGAAGGCGGGGAAGCGCGTGATTGTCTTCGATTTCGATCAGACGATCAGCCAGATGCACGTCTTCAAATGCTTGGCCGGCTTCATCGGTCCCGCACAAGGAAATTTTCTGCAGCCACCCTATGCGCTGACGGAGCGGGGCCAGATCCGCAAGTCGATTGAGGCGGATAAGGAGATGAAAGGTACTACTTTCTTACTTTGTTTGATATTACGCGCCGAGTTCTGTTCTACAACTTGCTTCGTACGCTTCCACCGTGGATATGTATACTACAAAAGTACTTTCGAAGATTTAATTCCGCATTAATTTATTCGCTTTTCCGTACCCCCACACCCACCAGGCAAGTTCTTCTCCCACTGCTTGGGCGGCGACAAGCAGATCGATTTTCTTGATGCGGCATTTACGCAGCTGCGCAAGGACGGCGTTGACCTGTACGTCTGCTCAAAGGGTCTCGTCGGTCCCATTCGCTTCATTTTGGAGCGCACGAAGCTGCTGGGTCACTTTCTGGAAGTCTACGGGCGCCTGGACGACTACGCGCGCGAGGGCTGTGCCTATGACGATGAGGCTGCCGCGTACTGATAGAAAGATAGATTATATATCGACTGCATTTCCACGTGACGATCTTCTGAATTGCTCTGCCTCTACTTGCGTTGACCGAAGGCAAACGCGCATCCATCGATCACCGTCCATTGAATACAGGATGAAGTTCGGGAAGGAGATTGACACTCACGTCGGCCGCGCGGATATGGCCAAGTGGAACAACAAGGCGGAACTTTGCCACCGTCTCG
>RXOD01005411.1:0-14249 GCA_005223375.1 Amoebophrya sp. AT5.2 | reverse complement strand
ACCCCCGCCGTTTGCCGGTCCCGATGCCGCGCTCCGCCAAAAGCTCCGCCAGGAGCTCGGTTGGCGTCGGGCCCGTCCTTTTGCTTTTTGCCGACTTCTGCTGTAGATATCCAGAACCAGTGCCGCGGCCCAAGCCAGGGTTAGGTAAAGAGGCTTCTTCGATTGAAGGAGAACCCAGCGGCATCCCCAGCTGAACCTCGCCCAAGGGACTGGAGTACTGAACGGCCGGGCCAGCGCTAGGCCCCTCTCCCGCCGACGCGCCGCTGCTCGTCGAGGCCCGCTCCGCGGGCGCGAAAAGAAATTCTTGGTCTCCGGTTGCAACTTCAGCCCCGCACGAGTCAGCCCGTCCGCTCCCACGATTATTCGGCACGCCATCGGAGCGGCCGCTGCTCCGAAATCCCATGGCGGAACTACCGGGCGCGCCAATTAGTGAAATGTCCACCTGCCCCGGCAGGTTCACCGGGTGCGGTTGCTGCATTTTCGTGCACTTGCAAAACGGCCGGCCGCGTTCCAGTTCAAAATAGCGACTCGTGTATGGTTGTAGACGTCTCCACGAAGTGCCGATGCAGGGTCTGCTTTGCCAAGGAAGGCATCGGGTCGTGGGACGACGGACAATCGCGTTGCACGAAAATGAATCGCGTTGACTTCCGAGCGCCGGCACGTGGCGAGCCTACTCTGGGCGCGCTTCAGTGGCACCCGAAAAAAAGGAAAGCTACTTACTTACACTCTCCCTGTGGCGAGCCTGAGAAAATCTTCTATCTCGACCTCGAGTACATTCAATACTGCTGTAGGTGTGGCAAGCAGTCGATAGATCAAAGAGTCACCCTAGCTCTACTGAGCATGCGAACCCATGCGTCATGATCTAGGTCTTCGAGCATAGTCTTGTGATCATCATGCATACATGACTGGTGGGTGCCAAATTCGAACATTGAGGGCCGAGACGCGACAGCTAAAACATTATCAGCGAGAGTTCGCCCGCCGTATACACGACTGTCGTTTTTCGATATATTCTCTGGCAATTTACTTTGAAACTAAGGCGAAGGCGAACGGACGCGGAGCTACAGTCGGAGCACGCACGCTTGTCTTCTGCTTGCGAACCTGACACCGACGCCCCGAAGTGAAGAAACTGAGCCGCATTTTTACCGACCGACGAGGAAGGGCCTCGGCCTGAGTGGTCGACTAGTAGCATTTGATCGACCGACAATTGGGAAACTACCAACGAGAACCATGATGAGAACCTACCGACGACAAACTACCGACGAAACTACCGGTTGAGAAACTACCGATGTTGCATTGGCTCAACGTCACTAGACGTGACCGAAGGCACAGAATGTGGAGCCGACAGGTCGATCTGGTAGCCGGACCACGCGACAACACTTGCCCTTGCGTTTGGATCGAAAACAGTTCGAATCAGTGCGATCTTTGGCTAACTCCAAGGAGGAGCCTTCAACTGCTTCCACCAGCGCGCCACGAAGATTGTAGGCATAAGAGTGGTCAATGAATCACATTACTCCATCCAGTATCTATCGTGTCAACCAGTGTGTCGTCAGTAACTGTAAAGATGCCCTCGAGCTGGGCGCGGGTGAGAGTGAGACCAGTGTGATGTACAAGAGCAGTTACTTTCAGCCTCATTTGTGATCGCCCGAGCGAAGTCTACGCCCAGGAGATACTCAACAATCCCAGCTCTCCTGCGTTCTTGACTTTACTCTCCCTCTCGTTTCCATTATCCCCCGAGGTTGGCAGTGGCAAGGTACTGACTGCTAGTCCTCCGGATTCAAGTGTGGGTCTTAGCGACGGCAGAAAAGTAAACAACCACTCCCAGTTGTTTCTTTTTTTCCAAGCATCTGTATCGCGGGGAAAAAGATCGTCCACCTTACCGACGGCCAACAGCTTGGCTCGTAGTTCGTTTTGCGCGTCGCGGTACTTGAGATTAGCTCGGCGATTGCCCTCTCTCGCTTCCGCTTCGCACTTCGCCACAATGATGCCGGCCAAGTACGCGACGCGTTCCCGTTCGTAATTTTCTCGCAGAACGCGGAGTCTGGTCAGTGACAGGCTTGCGCTAAGTTCAGCCGCCGGCCCCCCATCCCCCATGAAAGCTACGATCTTGGCTTTGACCGGATTGTCCATACCCCCTCGCGCAGCGTAACCCGTCCGCTTCGCGGCGCACATATCCCACACGTTCACGACCAGCTGGCTCACACGGCGCTGGGCCCGCTTGGCGACGTTTTTAGCTTCCGACTCGCAAAGCGCACTGTGAAGCATCTGCAAACTCCGGCGCTCCTGAAAAAGCGTAAATTCCGGCTGAGGCGCCGGCGGTGCCGGCTGATGTGCGACCGGTGGGCCCTGGCGCTGTTCCGCAGCGTAGTTGTTCTCCATGATATTGACGCGGACACGTTTAGCCAGAGAACCAGGAGCCGAATCTTAAAAAACTGTTCAAAATTGATGGCTTTGTGGCTGTATCGGTATCCGTTCACTTAAGAAATTCAATTTATTTTTTTTAGACTCGCACTCTTTTTTTTGTTTTTGTTTCACCTGGCGGCGTCCAGGCCCACGGTAAGCACTCTTCACCTACTCGCGACGGAGGGGTAGCCTCCGAAGTTGCAAAAGCCAGAGGCTAAATTCGAAGAGACAGGGCAAGAACGGCAGTAACGGGCTGGAACACGTGGTGTTCGGGTGAGAATAGAAATGAAACGTGCTCCGTTGCGGATTCACAGAAGCAGGCACCACGTACCATGATGACAGAACCGATGCCATATTCCAAGGAGCGCGACTGCCAACCGAACCAAACCGAATTCCAGACCGAGGATGCTCCCCGTATCACGGACTAAACTTCTTGACAAACGGCTCGCTTGGACGCCGCCAGCCCCCACCACGTCCAACGGCCTGCCGACACGAACCTTTGCGATTACAGAAAAAGTGCCAATGTACGCCGCAACACGCACATTTTTTTGAGCGAGTCCGCAGAAATAGATGCGAGATCCGATCGATCCACGCTGAATGCGGAAGCCCTGGCGACTTCGAGCGCTGCAACCGTAGTGCTCCAGCTGTGGGAGTGGCAGTGGGTGTGGTCGCCCGATCATTAATATTTCTTTGTCTCGAATCAGTTTGCATTCACGGCTCTTCCCAGGACAGAGACAGGTACTGCCGAGTATATCCGCCTCGAAGTAGCAAATGCGCAGCCAAGCGATTATCTCTCCGCCAGCGCCAGGCACTCATCGTAATCAATAATGCGCCACATAACCGGTGATCGTCGGTCGTCTATCTCGAACCCCATTGCATTCCACCCCTATCGCCACGATAGTTTCAGCACGCTGTTCTCCTCGACCCCCTTCTTTTCGGCCCCTCCCTCCGATCCGTCAGTGGGCTCCGGGTACGCTATGGCCAGGCCGGCTGCTTCGAGCGTTTTTGGCAAGGAAGGTAGGAACCCGGCCAACCACTTCCACCAGTTTTTTCCCGGCATGCCACTCGAGGGCTGCAAACCGAGAAACTCAGCCCCCAGACTAGCTCTCAGCGCCTTCTGCATCTCGCTCCACTTTACTTCGCTTTGGCGGTTCCCGGCTGTTCCGGCCCGCTCGCACGCCGCCACAACTAAGTCGACAATCTGCGCGACATATTTCTCCCTCGTTCTCTCACGCAAAGCACTAAACCACGCCGCCGACAGCTTCGGGTTGACTTTCGGCGCTAACTCGTTCCCCATGAACGCGAGCACTTTAGCCTTTACCGGCTCGTCGATGCCGCCGTGTTTCTGCCACCCGGTTTTCTTCGCGGCGCACAGGTTCCACACGTTCAGCACCAAATTGTTCAGGCGGCGCTGCGCCCGTTTCGCGAGCTTTTTGGCTTCCACATCCGTGAGGGCACTGTGCAGCATCTGCAAGGTCCGGCCCTCGCTGAAAAGGGGGAACTCGGGCGGCGGCGCCACGGGAGGCGGCGGCGGCGCCACGGGAGGCTGCGCCTGCTGATCCGCCACCTGCGGCTCATTCTGGTTACGGCGCGCCCTGCGAGGTGGCATCCTGTTCTCGAGCGTGAAGAGAAAAACAAAAACAAAAAGCTGCGTTTGGGGCTGCCTACTAGAAAACTGGTTCTGAAATCGCTACAGCTGCGCACTCGGAAGTAACTCGCTCTAACACCAACAGAGTCTAGCTCTAGCTCTATTGCGATGGTTTCTTTTACGAACTGGAGACGTTCGTTGTGTCCGCTCCCTGAAGATGTTTGAGTTTGCGTCCTCAGATACCAACCGTGGTCTTAACTTTTTGGGCTGTAGGCGATTTCAGCTTAAGCGCGCTTCTAACTGTCGCATCAGTGCCTCGCTTGCCGATTGCTCTCACCAAAGTCGATGACAGCTCGTCGAGCGAACGTGTTTATCTGATTCATCTGAAGAAGGGCCAGACGCTTTTCTCGTGAACGAACTATGATGAAAGTGCAGCTGAGCTAGGAGATCATCAACATCGTTTTCGAACGCGTTACGCTCAAGATCGTTTTCATCAAGTAGCCACGCTTATTCCGATCGCAATAGTGAAAGCTCGTGTTGCTCCAGATGAAGGGAAATTCGAGCGAATCGTCGGTCCTGCAGAGTTCGTCTTTCTTTGTGCTCCTGGGGCACACGTACCAACCTACAATGCTTGACAGTCACACGCCAGCGCCACATGACAGCAACAAGTCGCAGATGTATGTCGCTGCTACATCAATGCAGTCCCAGCGCGCAACTTCTCTCTCGCGATCTGGTATCTCGCTCAATCTTTACCACGATAATTGTAGACAGCTCTTCCCGTTGGCCAGCACTTCGTCCTCCGCGCGCTACTTGCGTTTTGAAGATGATTGGCGATCGCTTGCACTTGCTAGCTCCTTTTCCTAGTATTTCCGATGCTGCAAACCGTATGACGTTCGTAGCAACTGTGTCCACAGAAGATCTCGATCGCTTCTTTGTCGCAAAGTACCCAGTTAGCATTCACCCGCAGGCCATGGCACTGCAGGACCTCCAGACCGCCAACGGTCTACCCGTACCAAATGAGCGTCAGAACGCTTTCCTCTTCCGCTCCTTTCTTTGCTCCACCCTCCTCCGCGGGGGCAACAGGCTCTGGGTAGTGCATCTTAATACCGGCTGCCTCGATCGTTTTTGGAAGATTGGGCAGAAAGCTGACCAGCCACTTCCACCAGTTTTTTCCGGCAAATGTTTCTATATCCGCGGGAAGCAGCTTTGAAGAAGTAGTACCCCGCGGCCTCTTTTCAATAAAGTCCGCCCTCATTTCACTGAACGTCACATTGCAGGACTTGTTCCCCGCTACGGCGTACTGCTCGCACTTCTTCGTGAGGAACTCCGCGACGCACTTTACAAACTCGTCCTGTGTGCGATTGCTCAAAGCCAGGAGCCGCGCCGCTGAGAGGTCTGCGTAGACCGTTGCCGGCGGCTCGTCGCCCATGAATGAAAGGATCTTCGTCTTCACAGGGGAGTGGATTCCTTGCGTCAAGCCGGTTTTCTTCGCCAGGCACAGGTCCCAGACGTTGACAGCGAGACTATTGACGCTGCGTTGCGCTCGCTTTGCGACCTTTTTGAACTCCACATCCGCAAAGCTTTTGTGAAGCACCTGCATCGTCCGGGCGTTCTCGAACAGAGGAAAGCCATACTGCGGGACGGGCTGCGCCTGCTGATTCGCTGCGGGTCCGTTTTGCTGCTGCGCGGCCGGCTGATTCGCAGCGGGGTTGTTGTCCTGCTGCGGCGGCTGATTCTGATTACGGCGCGCCCTGCGAGGAGGCATCCTGGTCGGCTATCAAGCTTGAAGAAAAAAAGCTGCGTTTGGAAAGATCTTTCCTGCCTATTAGAACACTGGTTGTGAAATCGCTATAGCTGCGCACTCGGATGTAACTCGCTATAACACTAACAGAGTCTAGCTCTTCCAGTGCGACGATTTCGCTTAAGAACTTGGAAAGTCGTGTCCGCTCCTTGAAGATGCTTGAGTTTGCGTCCTGAGATATCAACCCTGGTCTTGATTTTTTGGGCTGTAGGCGACTTGAACTCAAGCGCGCTTCTACCTGTCGCATCAGCGCCTCGCTTGCCGATTGCTGTCACCAAAGAAGGGCCATACGCTTTCCTCGTGAACGAACTATGATGAAGGTGCAGCTGAGGTAGGAGATCATCAACATCGTTTTCGAACGCGCTACGCTCAAGATCGTTTTCATCAAGTAGCCACACTTGTTCTGATGCCAGTGGCGCACTGCGGGGGCCTGCCTCGGTCATACTTACGATCAGGCAAAAACTTCCGCATCGGTATCTAAAGCATTTGCATTTTCCACCTCTCCACCATCACTTTTTTTCTTTCGATTCAAAATCACATTTCGCATCTCGACGATTGCTTCCGCAACCCTCCGCCTCGCGGAATTCCACGTGCCGTTCACAGCTATTGTTTCCACAGTCGACCTCACAAACATCTTCGTCACAAAGTTGCTCACTACGTATTCGCGAGCGGCGGAGGACTTCGACTTGCCACCGCGCTCGTCCAGTACCGCGCGTACAGCATCCTCCAACAGAAAAAGGTATTCAAGGTCCTCCAGCCCGTCCCGGATGTGCTTAAGGCGCACGCTCGGCACCGACGCGTTTGTTTGCCCCCCTCGGTTATCTGGATACAGCAGTTGCCCGTCGCCGTTGCCCCCGAAGTGCAGCACGTCTGCTCCACCCCCGTCGTCGTCCCTCTCTCGACGCGGCACCCCGCGTTTTGCTCCTTCCATATCCATGTCACCCTCCCCTGTCCGTACCATGTCCGGGTCCACCCCGCCAGCAAGTCCTGCTTCTCCGCCTAGAACGATGTCCGAAGCGTTGAATTGGTCCACCTCCCAGTACAGCTCGCCACGGATATCGTACAGATACGCCAGCACGCCCATTTTCCGGTTCCGCTCGAACAACGTGTCGACCATGTAGGACGGCCACCCCGACCGGCACGGCAAGTTCACGCAGCCGCGCGAATGGCTGTTGTTCGGCAGATCCATGTCGCAGCCCTGCGACATGCACGAAATGTACCACCAGAGCGTCTGTGCTTGCTCTATCGCCGGTGGACGCGCGTGTCCTCCAGCTGCTTGCGCGTGTCTGCTCCGGACTTGGTGTTCACCTTCGCCTTTAATACCTTGCATTTGGTTCTTGACGACTTCGGTGGCAACTACCTCCGCGTCGTCGGTGACGTTGTAGGTGTCCCGCTGATTCGTGAATGTGTAGGGCGGGTAGTCGTCGCAGTGCTTTTCTGGGTTGTGCACAAAGTTCAACAGCGGACAAAAGATCTGCACGTTTTTGGTAACCTCGCTTCGGAACATCTCTGTCGCAACTGCCGACATGGTCGTCATCAGCACTGGCACGTGGTAGGCGGACGCGTTCGACTTTTCCGACTGGTTCAGCTGCTGCAGCAAAACCTCGGTTTTCGCGACGCAGCGTTCGAAGTCCTCCCGCTTGCTCGGCTCGTCGCACGGGTAGATGTAGGGCTGCACGTAGGGAAAATGTTTTCCTCGGTCGGCGGGCGGCAGCAGCAGCCCGCGGACGCTTTCGGCCGTTTCGTCGTCGCCTATGCGGAAGCTGGACAGCTGGCGTGTGTGCGCAATCGGTGGCTCCAGGGACTGTGCACCTCCGGGATCTGAAAAAATTGTTTTCTGCACGGCGTCGAAAAAGGCCGTGCGCGGCTGCAGCAGGTCCTCGTTTCCGGGGAGCGGGAAGCCCTTGCCGAAACTGACGCGGTGCTGCAGGCCCAGATCGACCTTTTGCCGCCACCACGGGTCGCGCACGTGGATGCCGAACGTGGTGCGGAACCGGCTGCGGTCCGGCAGCGAAAAAGGCCACAGACGGACGGGGATTCGCTTTTCGACCACGCTGGAGGTGCTAACCACGCTTTGCGTGTCCACCTCGACCACGGCGTTGTCGTCGGAACTTTCCATGACGAATCGCAGGACAAGCACGGCGAAGCCGAGCACGTGGCGTTTCGCCTCCCACCCAGCAGCCGCGTCTTCGTCCTCGAATCCCTCGCGAAACACATCGAACCAGAGAAGCAAGGATTTGTCCTTGGCGCCGCGAGGACCACATACTTTTTCGCGCACGCCAATGTCTTTGCCTGGCACTGTTTCCTTCGCCTTCCCCAGCGGATACAGGATGTCAGGCCAAAGCCCCACTTCTCCGTCGCAGTCAGAAATTTCCTTGACGCGAACGTAGCCGACTCGGTGCCCCAAAACCGCGAGCCGCACTTGCGCGCGGGGCTGCTGTCCCTCGATGCGCGAGCCGATATCTGTGACGCAAAAACGGCTCTCGACAGCATCGAGAAAAGACACGCGAACCTGAAACGACTCCCATTCGTTCCCAGCAAGCGCTATTTCATCGAGGGGACCGTGCCTCCCATCCGCGCGCTTGTCCGAGGAGGGCAGGACGTCGATCTGAAATTTACTCGCGACTCCAACAACCAGAAGCGTTGTTCCGACGATCGAAGCCCGGAGCCGCGGCTTGCATTTTTGCAACATCGCAGAAGGCATTTATGTTGATGCGGTGCGACGAATCAGACACTGGCCGTGCGAAAGTCTTGCTCTCCGAAAAAATCGATCGAAAAAGCAGGTGGCTCAATCGCTCGAATCACGCACCGGAAAGAAGAAAGACTTGTCCGCTTGATCAGCAGCTGCTTTTTGGAAATCATGCTTCTTCGTCGACGCAAAATCGATCGCTGAAATAAATTAGCTCTGCTAAGATTTTTTGTCAGAGAGTAAACGCCTGTTCTTTGTGTTTCGCTGAAAATGTTTTGTGTTTCATGCGCAGCAACATTTTTCCTTTCCCCGGTGTACAAGGACCAATCGGAAGAAGGCGCCGTTCGAGAACGTCTGCAATTCAGGAAAATAGGTTTTGTATCTCCGCAGCTTCTCGCTTAGGTCCGTTATCGACGAGCAACGTCTTCTTTCTTCCCCACCTGCACCTCCTTCATCTGCTCCACCCGCCTCTGCGTCTCTGTCTGTCTCTGTACTCACGGACCACGTGGAAGGGGGTCCGAGCCCGGTGCACGATGTGGAGACGGATTCAATCTCCCAGCGTTCGGCGTCGGCAATCACATGACCAGACCCACCACTTCTACGCAGGCCGTCACCTTTATTCCCAACGCTGGACGATCGCCCAACAACCTGTGCTGCGGGAGCGCCTGGTACGCCAACGACGACCAACCGTTGACTCGTGCGAGGAGCGTCGGCCCCGCTTCGCGATAGCCTCCAGGGAGCAACCCTCGCAGGTCCGCTGGTGCGCCGCGCGTGGGAATCGGAATGCGCCGCCGGCTGCTCGGTTCCTCGCACTCCAGCGTCACCACGTGGCCCGGTAGACGCGGGACCCCCCGCTGCTGCCGCTGCGATTTCCCAAGAGCTGGAACTGTACTGGAGAATATCGTCATCCTCGTGAAGATCGCTCCTGCCGCGGCACACCAGCCGCAGCCGTACCCCGTCCCGGATGTTTTTGTCTTCCCGCGCCTCCAGAAACCGCAGCCCCTCGTACAGATGCCGGGGGTACAGCACCGCCGGCACAAAGAGGCACAGAAACAGCGCCCCGTGCGCGAGGACGATCGCAACTGCAGCACTCGCGATTGCGACTGCACCCCAGCATTGCTGGAAACGCTCCGTCTTCGCGGCCGAAATCGGCGGTTCCTGGCATAGTCCCTGGATCTCGCGCCCAGCGAAATACTGCACGCCGAACACTGCCGCGCAAATCGACGCCGACGTCAAAACCCTGCGACACAGGCGACACCACGTGTGGCGCGAGGCGGCGAACCTTCTCCCCTCCTCCACGTCGCGACGAGACAGGAGCGGCTGTGCGGGCGGGAGGGGCTTTTTTATACGAGGAGCGATCGCGGTGCTGTCGACGCAGTCCCGGTACTCACGGGCGTCGAGGAAGATCGCGTGCTGCTCTACCTCGGGAGACCCTCCCGCATCTTCGATGCGCAAGTCCCGAAGCCGGTGCTGCAGTGCCTCCACGGTTTCCTCCACGTTGAAATTTAGAGGAGGTTCCCGCGCAGGCAAGGCGGCGCTGGCGCTGGAGAGCGCCCCAAGCGCGGCCGCAGGGAGAAGCACGCCGAGCTGCAACCAAGCGGAGAACCGCATTCTGGTGGTGCGAGCGAAAGCACAAGTCGGAGACGGAGTCGAACGAGAATAGAAGATCAACATGATGTAGGGCTCTTTTAATACTGAGGGAGCGTGAGCTGGCTTTGGAGCACGAAACGAAAACACTGGACACAAGAAGTCAAATGATTTTCAACCACGACTTTCCAATCGCGACCACGTTTTCACGAGCGCCGCGCTGCCGGCCGCGAACAAGGCTGAAGTTTTTTGATCGACACCAACGTGGGTGCTCTTGGTGGGGGAGGATTGCTTTTTTCAAAGATTCGTCATTTGGCGCGCGTGGTACAAACGCCAGGCTTGTTTTCAGAATGAAGATGGGGATGGAGATCCCACTGCACACCGCTCTAGCAGAAAAAAAAAAGTTCATTTCGTCACATGATCATAGCCCAACATGTGAAGTGCCGCTGTTTGTTCTGAAACTGCACAAGGGCCCTATTTCTCGTCCGATCAGCTGGGCGCGGTCGTTCTCATGCTCATGCTCATGCCTTCCACTTCCTATGCAACTTCTAAAGTAATCTTTATATCGGACTCCACCTCCACGTGTGGTCTCTCAATGCGGGCAGAAAGCTTTGCCATGTGCTTGCTCGCGCCCGTCCAAGGTCCGCTCTTCGCGTCCAACCCCCCACCGCAAGTACAGTTCCTGCGGAAATGCAGACTAAGCTCGCCGGAGCAGCAGACCGGACCCCTCAGACTTCACAGCTCCGCCCTTCCTGACTCTCCTCGAGACTTCCCGAACACCCGCAGGAAGTTTTCCACTTCCTCCTCGTAGCTCTCGTGGAACACCAGGCCTTTCTTCAGGCCCAGATCGAAGTCCGGGCCGTGCGCCGCGCCGATGAGCGCGCCCAGGATGGCGGAGCGGTTCACGTTCTCGCCCCCGGCGTTCGCCGACGCCAGCAACGCTGCCTTCGGGCGGTCCGCGTACTTGTAGGCGAAGACCAGCATGGCCGGGAAGCTCGAGTGGATGTAGCACGCCGTCATCGGGTCGCTGTCCCCGCTGTCGTCTGCGGCGCCGGCGCGCCGCAGCATTTCGGGCAGGCGGCCGTCGATCTGCGCCGCGACGTCCAGCACAGCGGTTCGCAGGTCCGCCCCGAGCAACACCTTGGACAGCAGCTCGTCGTACAGCAGCCCCCACCGCGGGAGTTCCTCGCTGCGCCGCAGCGCGTTGATGATGCTCCCGATCCACTGGCGTCGGACGTTGGTGTCGGCGGTGCCGCTCGTTCCGCCGTCGGCGGGGGCCGCTGAAGTTGTTGTAGCGGACGAGGATTGCAGCAGCGTGCGCACGAGCGTGAAGGGCACCACGTTGATCATGCCGTCGATGCTGTCCGTGTTGTGGCCGTCGTTGTCCGCGCACTTGTCGAGCGGCAGCTGGCGGATGTAGTTCGCGAAGAACATGCGGTGCGCGGTGGCGGCGTACACGTCGTTGTGGCTGTCGGGGGTGGTCATGAACTCCACGTACTCCTTCAGGTAGGTGTCGATCAACAGCTTCCGCGCGTCCGCTGATTGCAGTGCGTTGCTGCGGATCACGGCGCCCGCCACGTCCTCCGCCGCGAACACGTTCAGCAGGAGCCGTGCGAGCAGCGTGTCCAGCGTGTTCTCCCCGGGCTGCATGCCGTGGTGGTAGTGGTAACTCCCGCCCCTTTGCCAGAACTGCTTCTTGCCGTGCAGAATCACCTCCCCGATGATGTCGCCGTCGTCGCCGCCGCGGCCGCCCCCGCCCGTGCTGGACAGGTTCATGATGCTGCCGGGAAATTTGGCCACCGGTTTTTCGTACTTGGTGATCTTGGCGGGACCGAAGTCCTGCTGGATCCGCCGACGGTCGTAGTACCAGTGGACCGGCATGGAGAGCGCGTCGCCCATGTACATACCCCAGATGGCGCCGCGAACCCGCTGCGCCAACTGCCGCATCCCAGACTCGTCGAGCATTCTGATTTTTTCTCTGTAAGCTGTAACTGTATTACTATTAGTACTAGTAGCTAGTAAGTGCCTGTTGATGCGCGGGTCCTCCGAGTGGTGACGGGAAACTGCAGCGGTGATGTTGATTGTAGTTAAGTACAAAAACGCAGTCGGGCCGCGTGGTCGAGAAAGTAAGTCTCGGCCTTCTGAGGAAACGCGGCGGGGCAAAGCCAGGAGTTTTAACTGCAGAAATCGACACGCAAGGCGGAACCAAAATCCTGAACAGTTTTGTGGCGGAATTCAGATTGGAACAACTAAATGACAACTGCGCCACCGGCGCACACGGAAAATGGAGTGCGGTAGCGACCGCATCAAAGCAATGTCCAGACCGAAATGCCCTCTATCACTCAGTCGCTCACTGACTCGTCGGTACTTGCTCGCGGAGTTGATTACGCAACTGCAACTGGGACTACCGCTCCCAGTCATCAGGGCGGAGACGTCGATTTTTGTTTTAAGGCTGCGGTGCGCGTGGTGCTATCGCCACGACTTGAAGTAGCGCGAACGCAATCAGTATGAGGCATGCTCCTCTCTGTCGATCAGCTTTCAGTTCCGAGCTGAAGTCGCCAGTACTCACGCGCAGAGTGTCCGGGGAAACTAAACGCCTCTGGAAGTTTTATCGTGGCTGCCGACACCAGTGCGCACCGTTTCAAAATGCAAAGGTCTCAGTCTACGTCGCACTCCCGGGGCACAAGCGCCCCGGAAAAATTTCCGCAGGGAAATCCGCCGCATTGCAGCGCGGGCCTGATGCATCTTTCGCACGCCCGAGACGTGCTCCCCCCCAATGCACCTCGAGATCCTGGAACCCAACCGCACCGGGAACACTTTGGGTCCACCTCTCGCCGCATCGCTGCGCAAACCGCACAGCGCTCACCTGCGAGACACCTCCCCCGCCCCCCGCGCGAGGGGGGGCGGTGCGTGGGTCGTTGTATT
This sequence comes from Amoebophrya sp. AT5.2, assembly GCA_005223375.1. NCBI lineage: Eukaryota > Dinophyceae > Syndiniales > Amoebophryaceae > Amoebophrya > Amoebophrya sp. AT5.2. Next base: position 1,259 of record RXOD01005411.1, on the reverse strand, counting down.
GCCGGTAATGCGCGCGCGGGAAGGCGGCTGGCCATCGGCTGACGCAACACTCCCGTCGATGCCAGACCTGGCCTCCGGCGAAAGGCTTCAGCCGCCGCGTCGCGAATCAGAGCACGGCGCGCACGCTCAAAGTGAGTTCCGCGTCGCGCGCCGCATGCACCCGCGCACGGCTGCCGCCCCTCACCGCAGGGCGCGCCTGCTCGGCGGCGCGCTATTCATCCCCCGAGTTGGATCCTGGCGGGGGTAGGTCCGCTGCAGAGATCTCGCCGATCGTGTCGCGCGGTCGAAAATTTTGTAAGCCGCCCCGCAATCAGAAATCGCACGTGGTCCGAGACAATCAAAAACGCGGCCGAAGGGGTCCACCCGGCTCCCTTTGTGCATCTCTTTCCATCCGCCGCACCCGCCGCACCTGGGAACAGGCGGAAACTGCGCAAAATTCATCTTCACGCGGGGGCCGCGCGAGGGTCCCGGCCCGAGACAATCAAAAACGCGGCCGAGGGGGTCAAGTCGGTTCCCTTTGTGCTTCTCTTTCCATCCGCAGCACCCGCCGCACCCGGAAGAAGGCGGAAACTGCGCAAAATTTCTTCCGCGCGCTGGCCGCACGAGGGTCCCGCTTTGAGACAGTCAAAAACTTGGACGAGGGGGCAACCCGGCTCCCTGTGTGCTTCTCTTTCCATCCGCAGCGCCCGCCGCACGTGGGAGCAGGCGGAAACTGCCCGAAAACAATCCCCACGCGGGGGCCGCGCGAGGGTCCCGGCCCGAGACAGTCAAAAACTTGGCCGAGGGGCCCACTCGGGCTCCTTTTGTGCGTCCCTTTCCATTTGCAGCACCCCCACACCGGGGAGCAGGCGGAATCTGTGCAAAATTTTTCCCCATGCAGGGGCCGCATGAGCCGTCCGAGGTACTAACAAAACACCTCAAAAAAAACCAACGAGAAGAGCGGTCTTCGTACGCTACGGGGTAGCCTAAAAAGGCCGCTCTTCTCGTAGGTTTTTTTTGGGTGTTTTGCTAGTACCTCGGACGGGAGGGTCCGGGCCCAAGATAATCAAAAACACGGCCGAGGGGGTCAATCCGGCCCCCTTTGTGCTTCTCTTTTCATCCGCAGCACCCGCCGCACCTGGGAGCAGAGGGAAACCACCCAAAGACTTGCCCCATGCAGGGGCCCCGCAAGGGTCCTGGCCTGAGACAATCAAGAACGTGACCGAGGGGGTGAATCCGGCTCCTTTTGCGCGTCTCTTTCCATCCGCAGCACCCGCCGC
>RXOD01005410.1:0-14251 GCA_005223375.1 Amoebophrya sp. AT5.2 | reverse complement strand
GCCATCCCGCAACCGAAATACAGGCAGATGCTCAAAATACGATGAACACTATAGCCGAAACAGCAACAAGCGAGAAGGTGGCGAAGTCTGACGATTTTCCGATGTTCGTGCTGCTCGTCTCTGGGGCGTGTTGGAGGTTGGGCCCGCCTCTTCGTTTCTTGCTCGTGAATACTATTGCGTCCGGAATTTTTGTGGCAAAAGAATGATGAACCAAAAAACGGACAAACTACGGCGTTGCTTGTGGGCGAGTGTGGCCGAAAGTATACGCCCTGCGAGGCCTTTTGCCGTACTACCTTCTGCTGTTTCTTGCTGCGACCTGTCGGTTCGGAAATACCTAGTTCTGATCGCCTCTACCCCTCTTCATACCCCACCCGCTCGCGAACAACATCATCCCGCACATCGACACGTTCCAGGAGAACGGCTACACCAAGGAGGAGATGAAGGTGACGTGGGAGACGCGGAAGATCTTTCAGCTGGACGACACCTTTCCGATCTCGTGCACAGCGGTGCGAATCCCAACCCTGCGCGCACACGCGCTCAGCGTCACGTGCGAGTTGGAGGACCCGATTGGAGCCGATGGTGCAACAGAAGTGCGGGAGTATTTGAAGACGGTGGCGGAAGAGTTCTGCTTCGAAGTGGTGGATGAAGTGTCACAACGGAAATACCCGATGCCAATCACCGCGAGCGGACGGGACGCAGTGCAGGCACCTATTTGCTTATTCTTATTCTTTGGTTGGTTGATATACTTATTGCAATTGTGTGATATAGGCGATTGCACGAAAAAGGTCACGGTACCTTGGAAAAAAAAAATGAAACGGCACCAGGTCGGGCGCATCCGCAGGAACCCGGCGTTTGACAACGCGGTGGACTTTTTTGTGTGCGGAGACCAGCTGCTCCGGGGTGCGGCACTCAACGCGGTGCTCATCGCGGAGAAGGTTGTGGCATGAGCGCACTGCAAGAATCATCAGCAGAACAGTAGATACGCACTGCACGAGAAAAAACGTTTTATGGCAAGCTGTTCTATATGTTGAAAAGGACCACGGGCAAAGCCTCAAAAGACGTCGTCCGCGGTCAGTCGTTCCGACAAGTGTGTGCAGAAAAGATCCTGTCGCGTCTGTCCTGTCCGATCTAATTGAAGATTCCGTTTCGGATCCGAAATTTAAATAGAAAACTCTCTGATCCGATGATCCCAATGGAGGAAGGAAACGCAAAGAATTCCGCAGCGAAATTCTATCTAAAGTCGCAATTGCAATGCTCGTTGTCGTTCTCACAACAATTGCATTCGGTGCACCGATCGTCAGCGGCGTAGTCACACATCCAATTTGCTTTGGCGTATCTCGAATCGACCAATCAACCGACAGGCTTCCGTTTAGTGATAAACTGAGGCGCGGGCTATTTAGGGCATAAGTCAAGCGATGCGTCTAGATAGCGTTACGTGACAAAGTGAAAGACTAATGAATCTTCTTCCACGACGAGGACGAAAGCTATAGAGCCGAAACGAAGGAAAGCGAGAATCAGAAAGCAGACTACTTGTCCAAAAAAAGGAATCCGAATCGCGGTAGCAATTTTATTTAAAAAACTTCACCCACTCTACTTCGTGTTTACCATTTTCAGCTCTTTTTTTAACCATTGATTAACTTTGATCGGTACTGTAACTACCACTGAGCCAAAAACTACTTAGACGAGCTGAAGGCCGCAATCGGAAAACGAAACAGGGGTCGAGATCTACTAACTTTTATCTTGGAGGCGCAAACGAAACCGATATCCGACGATCGCGTATAGAACCTAAGGCCGACAGTGTGTTATTGCTATTGGAGCAGTACTAAACTTAGTATCTTGACTCTTGTTGTTATACTAACTTAAATCCATAACCATATCGGTACTTCTCCTGCTCAGCTGCGCAGGATGGCGCCGTTGCCTTTGGAAGAAGCGACTGCTCGGCAGACGGGAGCGGACACGGGTACCCCTACACAGGGCAGCGTGAAAGCTCTCGCAATCGACGAGGACAGGCAAGGGCAGAGCAAGAAGATGATCTTCTTCAGCGACGTTGATCTTCTGCGATCGAGCGACGAGGGTGGCCTGCCCGGACACTACTGCGAGCGAGATGAACAGCAGCAAGGTAGTCCCCACAGGGACCGGCTTCTGACCGAGCGACAGACTACTTGTGGCAACACGCCATCGAGCGGTCGGTTCTCGGCGTTGGCTCCTTCTTCGTCGGGCAGTTATTCGTCGGGCACTTCTATGGCGTTGGCTCCGCGACCATTGTCGGGGGGCACCACCGTATCGGGCGGCGGATCGGAGCATCGGGGAGGACCTTGGCAGAGGATCCGCGACTCGAAGGGCCGACGCATCTGTCCGCAGCCGCGGGCGGACTCCGCGGAGATCGACTTCGTGAAAGGCGGAAGAAAGCGGTCGTCCTCGCTGCCCCGAACCGGCAAGGAGCGGCGGAAAGCAATCGAGGACGTGGTGTCGCGGGAGAAACTTCTGGTACCCGCGTCATCGGCCCGTCGGATCGACGCGGCGGGTCGCCGCGTGCCATGGAAAGCGTGCCTAATTCCGCGGTGCACCTCGCACGAGACAGCGCTCCCGGCCCCGCCGCAGGTCCTCGCGAACAGCCGAGGCGGAGGACCAGTGGCCCAGACACGCGGACCTTCACACGACCGACGGCTGAACCCCAGAGCCCGGGTTATCAGCTCGGGAGATCGGGACACCCAAAGAACCCCAAGTCGGACATCTCCCCCAGAAACCCTGCATAGCCGCGGAAAGCCGCTGAGCATCCATCCGAGACTGCCTTCGCCGCCTCAGTGCATGCCCGACCGCATCGTGTCGGCGCCCGTCCACTACGCAGCTGCGTTCGGCGAGTGGAGCGGTACCAGCACCGTCAGCACCCGTACGGGCGTCACCCCTCGAGCAAACATTTTTTCCCAACAGCAATCCTCCAAAAATCGGTGTCAGACACACCATCCGAATAAAGCCCACGCACCCGGAGCCGCTCATCAACCACCCGGAACGAGCGCCCAAGCGGGGGCCACCACTTCTCGTCCCGGACATCACCTCATCAACACGAAGCAGATACTAGTAGACCACAAGGGCCCGCCGCCCCGGAACATCGCCACAGCTCTGCCACATCAGCACCAACAGAAGCCACAGAACCGCGAGCGAGGGTCGGCTTCCTCCCTGCACCAGCCCCACTTCGTGCGGATGCGGCGCGGGGGGTTTGTGTCGTATTCGAGCACCCCGCGGAGCTCGTACAGAGGCCACTACACCTTCAACCCGGTGGAGGCCGCGCAGGTGGCCAAGGGCCGGGCGAGCGGGCTGACGCGGCCGTCGGCTTCCCTGGACGATATTCCGGAGAATCATGTTGGCGGTAGGGGAAGGGGAATGCTAAACACCATGTTCGTCAGGGGTGGCTCCTCGTCCTCGTCGGAAGAACAGATTTACCCCGTCGGGGTAAGCCATTCGATTGCGTTCGACTCGACCGCGATGCTGGACTCGAAGGAGGTGTACCAGAATTGTTCCGGGAAGCGGAGGGCGACGATCCGCAGTTGTTCCGGGGGAGGGGGGAAAACGGCTTTTGTTGTTGGGGGGGGAGGTGCGAAGATTCCCCAGGCTGCCGGGGGAGGAAATGGCGACTTGATGTTGACATCAGAGCAAGGACATGATCACCAATCTTCTGGTGATGATGACCCAGACGACGGTAGCGACGACGAGGAGACCGCTTTGCTGCTCCGGGGCAAGTTTTCCCGCCTCCGCGCGGACTCGTTTACCGGACTCGGCGACGAGGACGTGAAAAAATTGGCCCACATGCGGAAGATCCCGATTCACGAGCGCTACGCGTTGACGCCCCAGCGCGTGACCGCCTCGGTGGTGCTACCACCCTCGATGCAGCCGGCACCGCTGAACAAGCGCGAGAAGAAGTTCCGGGAGGCCAACAAAATTTTGCTCCGTGTGTTGGGCTTCGGGGGGTACTTCGGGGTGTTCTGCGCGGTCTTCATTTCACTCGTGCTGGAGCCGCTGCGGGGCGCGGTGTCGGAGGGCGCCACCTGGGAAAAAATGCGGCCGGCATCAGCTCAGAGTGGCGTGGAGGAGTTGCAAGCTGCGTCCTCCGTAGGTACCCCGGCACAACAGCTGGCGGTCGAGGCGGAGGAGGTGGGGGAAGTAGAAGAGAAAAACATGAACATAATGAACAGGAACCTGATGAAGAGCACCTCGGGGACGGGGACGGAGGGGACCACTGCTGGAGGCGAGGGCACCACCGATCAGGGCGATCTTCGCCTGCAACAGGTATGGGACGCAGCGAGTGCGGACTTCAGGAGCCTCTTCCACGACACCCTCAGCCTACAATTCCCCGAAGAACGCAAGGGCCCGAAAGAGCCACGGGGAAAACCTCGGCATGGGTCCGCGCTGCCGGTGGAGGCGCTGCTGGAGCGCAACCGGCGCCCGCAGCTTTTCGGGGCGGAGAAACAAAGTGCGGAGAGTCGGGACGGCGCCAGTCTGCTATACGGGCCATCAGCCTTCGAGGAAAAAGGGCTGGAAGTAGACCTCGACGTCCCGTGCCGGGAGGTACCGCACGTCCCGGTCGTGGCTGGGCAGAACCTACGGAAAAGTGAGCAGTTCAGGTAGAGCGGACTTATTCATAGATTAAGTATGTGATGTAAGTGGTCTAACTCGGGGTAAATGCCGTCCTGAGATAGGAAAGGTAGGCAGTTACTAATTCCAAGTCATTTTGATGCTGGACGTAAATGAAGTGATAAATACTATGATGAATTTGTTCACCTCTGCCATCGAATAAATCGGAACCCGCTTCACTACCAATCGCAGGTTTTTGGCGAGGCGGCTGCAGGGCTACTACTACTACTACAAGCCAGAGAACGGCGGCGACAAAGATGACTACCTGGACAATTTCGTCTTTTGCGGAGGCAATGGGCGGTATAGCGTGCCGACCTTGACCGGGCTGGTGGCGCACGAGCTGCGATCAACGATGGCGCGGCAACTGAATGCTCTCCGCAAGATCCTTCGCGCCAATCGGCAATACGCGCCCAGAATGCGCGGGCAGACGCAGCTCTCGCTGGCTGCAGCGCCGCTCCAGCAGAGGGCGACCGAGCTGGCGCGGAAGCTGGCGCTCGGCAGAATTCCGTTCGCGCACAAGTCGCCCGCGGAGCAGCGGCGGTTCTGGGGACCGCAGAAGTCGAACCAGTCGTTTAACTCCCAGAAACAGTTCGCGGAACTGTTCTGCGACGTGGTGGTGGGCTTGGGCGGTACTAGCGGGAGAACGGTCTTGCCGGAGGAGGTTTCGAAGAGCTGCCTCGGCGGCTGGATGGAGTCGCCGGAGCACCAGGCGGCGATCCTGTCCACGAGGCAGGAAACGACGGAACTGGCGGTCGGCCTCGCCCTGGGGGACGCGTGCGGTGAGACGGGGAGAAGCAAAAAGGGGCGCGCGTCCGGAGGTGCAAGAAAGGGGGAACGCCACCTCTGCCTCGTACTGTACCTGCAGGGCCAAGCGCACGAGGCATAGCTGCTCCCGCTCAGTCGAGAGTTAGAGATGCGATCACTTACAGAACATAAAAGCAGCTGATCATGATGAACGAGATTGAGAACGAGACTGACCTATATAGCGACCTGATTAAGTGATTCACGGCAAAAAAAAGGGAGGAACGTCAAGATTATGAGTAGCGACAACGACGGCCCTTTCGGAGGCGTTTTTTATCGTCTCGCTGCATCGGTCGCTACTGAAGATTAAGAGGATCCGAAAACCGCGATGAATATAGAGCTTCCCGGACATGTTGTCTTTCGATGCGATTCTGAGAAGCTGCCAGACCCATGCTCTCTAGGGGCTGACTATTACACATCTACATGTCTGAGCCTGTTGCTGTACTTTGCTTTTTTTTCGCGTCCAAGTATTGCACGATTCCGCTCTACATAGCTTCCATTCGCGAGGCGAGAACTGGATCCAGACGGTGCAACTTTTCTCGTCCAAGTATTGCACGAATCCGCTCTGCATAGATTCCATGCGCGAGGCGAGACCTGGATCCAGACGGTGCAACATATGATGCAGAGCGACCGTTTCTGTCTTCCTTCCTAGGCTCTGCGAACCCAAAGTGAAGCCGGGCGGAATCGATGCAGTAAAAATAACAACAATTTTATACGAGAACCAAGCCCTCCGGTTTACGGTTACGGATGACTTGCTATGACAATCCAGTTGCATCGAGAAACTGAAGGGCGACACATAATTTACGTTGTATGATACGAATCTTTTCATGGGGCCGAACATGGGAAGCGAGAAAAACAGTGAAGACGCCGGGCAGGAGAAGGAGTAGCGAGCCGCTGCTTCAAGCGATAGATTCGAGGTGCCGTGCTTGTTCATCTCCGAGTCGGAAATGCAGGAAAGATCATCCGCACATGTTGCTCGGGTTCCCGACATCATCGTCGATCATCGTTTCATCATCAGGTTGTGTGGTTCCAATTAAGTGGCGGGCTTTCCCGTCCACTATTGCCTTGACTCGAAGTGCAGTCCAATCTACATTCTTCCACTGTATCTCATCACGCCAGTTTTGGTTGCGCTGTCACAACATCGTTTGTCAAGAATCGGCTGAAGCAGATATAATCGCATTCACCTGATCGCTGCCAGCGTAAGTACATCGGATAGACTACTTTCAGTTAGCCGATAAGGGTCAATGATCTCCACTGCTAAGCTTTTTCATTTTTGCATCCCGGTCGCCGTGGCGGCGACGGGGGATAATACACCGGGAGCGGTCCCGGTCGCGGCGGCGGCAGCTGCGGACGCTGCGCAGCACACAAGAGGACATCTACTAGCGGACCCAATTTATCTCGGGCGAGATCGAGAACAGATTGACCTCCGACCTCCCCCTCCATACCCTGATCCTGATGTCGGATTTCCTCTTCGCTTCGCCGACAGCGACCCGACGACCACGACGTCTGCAAGCACCCTGGCAGGCAGCACGACGTCGCCGGCAGCTCCCGCCCAGTTGCAGCATAATCTCCCGCGGTCGACGAGTACCACGACAGGCGGCGGGCCCTTCCCCTTGCTCCGGAAGATGTCGACGACGTGTGCCGAACCGGGGAGATCTGACTCTGACGGGTTCGTCGGACGTGCTGCGAGGGATGTTGAAGCCTTCGACTTTTCGAATTTTTCTACACGGACAAGCGCTGGCGACTCGGCGGCGGTCGCTGTAGAGGAGCTACCAGGTCGTGCCAGAAGGAGCGCGTCCGCCTACCACGCCCGGATGCAGCGCGACCGGAGGCGGCAAGAGTTCTGGCGCGGCGGAGAAGTAGATGAGGCCCATGTTGATCAAGAAAGGCTTCTGGCCCAGACACGCGGAGACTACCATCCAGGCGCCCAGACAGCTGCGCACGAGTATGAGGGACTCTACGGGCCGAGCGCGCACTCGTACTATGGGTCGGGCCAACGCTTCCAGCCGGTGCGCCACCAGTTTTCTCGCCACTATCCCCCCCAGGGACGTTGCGAGATGGACGCGGCGACGCGTCGACGAGTGATTGAGGAGCCGAACGCGCGGTTCGCGGCCCGTGTCCTCACGGAAGCAGAAAAGCAGCAACTGCTGGCGACGGTGGAGTGGATGGGTGACGCGCTCCGTTCGGATTGCCAGGGAGAGAGGAGGGGAGGTGGGAGGCGAGATTTTTTGGCGCGGGACAGGGGAACCGAGGGGAACCGACGCTCCAATGCGGCCGAGGCTCCAAGAGCCGCCGCCAGCTCCGGGTCGGCAGCGGCAGTGTCATACTACCCGCACCGCCACCAGGCGCAGGAACTTCCCCCCTTTCGCAGCATCCCTTTCCCACCACCACCGGTAGCCCCGCTTTCGCAGCAGTCCCGCCGCTGCGGAAACACCGTGGACCCGCCGCCGGGGCTGGAAGCTTTCGTACCGCTTTTTTTTTTGGTCTCGGAATCAGGATGAGAATAATCGAAACAGAATACACAGGTCCGCCTCAACCAGCCGCCCGCCGAGCCGGCCGCACAGACTGCAGCCCAGACAACAGAAGTAGTGGCTGCACAAGAACTCTCACGCGGCCCCTCGTCCGACCCGGACACGGTGCTGGGGCGCGCTCGGCTGTTCCGTGCGCTGATCCGGCAGATTCCTGGGTACCGGGAAGGCGAACTGACGGAAAGGCAGGCGGGGGTACTGCTCGACATTGCGGCGGCGACCACGGACGAGATGGACGTGGACATGCGCGACCTCGGGAGGATTTTGGTGAAAATCCAGACCCCAGGTTTCACCGAGGAAACGGTGGACGTGCTGGAGTGGCTGCGGACCGCGGGGAACGGTGAAGACGAAGATGCCGGAAATCAAAATTTCGAAATCCACGCCGGAGAGGACCTGGTGAGACCCGTCGTCACACCGGATCGAATCGCCCTGTCGCCAAACGACATCGTGTCCATCCTTGGCCCGCATAATCCGGATTTCATCATCAGGTATCCGGAAAATAGTGGTCGTGCCGGCGGGGCACCGACAGGGGAGCCGGAACACGAGCCGCCGAGCCTGTTGGAGACGCATCTGGGGAGCATCGGAGCAGCCTCCGGAGGGCTCCAGGTCTACTCGGTTTGACCCCTTACTTTCCAATCCATCAGAGAACGAGGAAGCAAAACAATTTTATTGTGTATTGGTTGTTGTGTATTTGGCTCCTGTGCAGGTCGAGATCTCGCATCAAAAATCACTGCAGAACGAGCATGAACGTTTAGGTAAGTAAAGTACTTACCGCTATCTTTTTATGATTGCAGGCTCCGAAACACCACGCTGCGCTTCGAGGGTTCCCCACCGCTTCTCAAATGCATCCGAACCGACCGAAGTAGACACTCTTGCATCTGCTTCTGCGCGCTGCATCTGCTTAGTGCGAGACCACCACTCGAAGCCGTCTGTTCTTTTGTTCCTTTTTTGCGTGCGCCACGTATCATAGACGCCAAGGAGATAACAACCTCGAATTATGGAGGGAGAAGAGCAACTGCCAAAACTGATGCTTCGAGCTTCTTTCGTTGAGAGCCGAGTGCCTTCTTGAGTCGTCGTCCAGCGGAGAGTGCGCCTTTTTTTTGACGGTTTCGCGGCGCAAAACCACTTTTCAGAAGCTCCCCTACATCCACCCCAGCAAAAGGCTCTGGCCGCGAGAAAACCAAATACGCCCTGTCGACGGAACATCGTCCCCGGAACATCACGTGAACAAAACCAAAACGAGAATCTAGAAAACCAATCTCCTGAGAATTCGAATTGCATCGTCGGCGCAGATCAGCACAATGTAGTTCCGCAGCGGCGGCCCCCGCGAAGCGCCAAGCGTCTGCCGATACTGGCGATTCCGGAAATCGTTTTTCCGGAATCAACGACGACGAGCCACAACGCAGCGAGCTGGGGGTCGTTTGGCTATTACACTCCTTACATGTTGGGACCACACGGCGCGGGCGAGCACATGGGCATGCAGGGAGCCGCGAATATGGCGGGTACTTATTATCGTACTGCATGTAACAAGTGTAAATATTCAAATGCATGGCTGCTTTTTATCCATCGTTCTTTGATCGTCATTGTCGAAGTATTGCGGGCGTGGTTTCAATGCAATTTTCTTTCCTCGCCTCCACAGTTTCCTCCGCGTCGAAGTCCTCCCGGACTTGGAAGGGCAACGGCAAGGGACGCACGGGGTCCTCGTCGGCTTCGTCCGAAAAAAGCGTTTTTCGCGGAAGTTCGTCCTCGTCCGCGACCGTCGCGCCAGGGTGGACCAGCAACAACCCCCAGCGACGACACATGAATAACCAAGCCACGAACTTCAACTACCCGAGCGGCAACATGGGCATGGACATGATGGCCGGCTGCGGCGGGGGTAACATGAGCCCAAACGGCATGCATCTCATGATGGGCGGTGGCGGTGGGCAAAACATGTTCTTCGGCGCGGCCGGGGGAGCTGGTTTTGGCAACAGCTTCAACGGGATGATGAGTCAGAACTTCAATGCGGGGATGATGAGTCAGAACAACATGAATATTCCCATGACCCCGCTGCAACAGCAGCAGTTCCTGAATCAGCAGCAACTCCTGAACCAACAGCAGCAGCTGTGGCAGCAGCAAATACTGCTGGGGAACCCGATGGCAGGGTTGGGGATGGGCGCTATGGGATGCCGGACAATGGGAAACGGTATGGGCGGAAACGCTATGGCCGCAGGAAGCATGCAGGTGAATCAGATGGGTAGTATGAACCAGGCGGCCGTGATGAATCAAGGAGGCCCTTTCCCGAACCAACAGCGCTGCGTGAACCGGAACAACATGGTGAATGCGGGTCTGACACCGGGCGGCAGGAGGAATGCGGGTGGCGGCAACAGGCAGATGCAGCAGTGGAACCCGAACGGGGTTTACGGCGACGACAACCCCCCGCCGCACCAGCATAGCCAGCCGCCGCGCAAGCCCCCGCAGCAGAGGGCTAAAACCAAAGCAGAGATGAAAACAAAGGAGAACCAGTGGGTGGATGGAGGCGGGGGCCGCGGGGGAGTGGGAGGCAGCGGAATGGAGGCGGCGGCGGCGGAAGGAGGCGGCAGCGGCGAGGGCCAGCTGCAGGTAGGTCGGGGAGACACAACTGCTGCGCTCTGCCCGCCGGGCTCCTCGATTCCCCAGAACGACGTCGACCGTGGCGATACGGCAGACCGCTCTCGCTCGCCGCGGGGGGGTGGGGGCTTAAAGCATCTTTCAGCGAGGAAGAAATCGGCATCGGCGTCCCCAATAACATCAAAGGAGGGCAACAAGAACGGCCAGCAACAGCCAACGCCAGCAGAAGAGGAGACGGCAATCGTCCTCGTGGAAGAGCCACCACCAGAAAGGAGTGCGATGGACACGTGGATGCAGCAGCGCAAAGATTTGCTGCGCGCGCACCCCGAGCATGGCAAGAAAGGGGGCTACGCAGAAGCGATTGGAGGTGCTTACGATTTCTGCCTATTGTTATAATGCATGTAATGGGTCGTGTTTGCAATATGCTATTCGATCGATTTTTTGTACGGCTACGGGTTATTATGTCCACAAACCCACAGACGACGACGCCGCGAACCTGCTGCCCCCGAAAGCGCTGGCGCAGCTGCAAAAAAGCAGTGCGAGAAAACGGGGTCCCCAACAGGCGATGCACGACACGTTTCAGGAGTGGATGAATGTCGACGAAAACGAGCACTCCCTCCATCTCGGACCCCGCGGCGAAGGGAGCTACATCGAGGTGAATTTTCGTACTCCATGTGTTGCGCTCGATGTTGTGCGAAGGGTCTGGGACCCAAACAATTACTTTCAAGATTGCTTTGAAAATTATCTTCACGCCAGGTTCTCGACTATTCAAATCCTACCAGGTTCTCGACCCGGGTCCGCGGCACAAGTACTACATGTGTGCGTATTGCAAGGACAACAGGCTGTTCTCGTCCCTGGTGTCCCTCAAGAACCACTTGAACGCCTGCGACCGCATGGCCGCTCAAAAGCTCCGCTCCGAGCTCTGGCCGCAAAAACTAAAACAGCTGAAAAGGGAGCAGCACCTCTTCGCCAACCTCTCTCCCGAGGAGCGGAAAGTCGCCTGGGAGAAGAAGAAGAAGGAGCTGGGCCTGCCGAGCTGGGCGAATGAGGAGACGAGCCTGGAGGGGTTGAGCGACAACCCGGCGTTCGAGAAAATGCAGAAACAGCAAATCGATCTCGTGGAGCAGCTGCTGTCGACGGAGATTGCGGAGAACGTGAAACCGACGCCACTGGAGCGGCAGGAAGTGAAGCGGAAGCTGGAGCAGCTGAACGCGAAGGAGGAGGAATTTTCCGACTTCCTCTTGCGCGGGGAAGCAGGTGGATCTGAAGATGTCATGGGGGCAAGAACAAACCCTTTATCCCCCAAGAACTACGTCCGAGGCAAGCCCTCCAACGTTTCCAAGAACGAGCCCGCCGGGGTAAAAGTAACCGAGGAGACCAGTCTTCTGTTTTCTGAGTGGACGAGCAGTCGGAAGGCGCAGTGGCCGTACTTTCTGTACGACGAGAAGGGGCAGCTCGACGCGGTGAAGGTGGCGAGTTTTTGTACGGAGCAGAACTGGGAGGAGCTTTTTTTCGCGCAGGAGTACTTGTGTCACGCGCTAGAAGACGCCGCGATGGCCATCCTGAAGAACGAAGGAGTTCTGCGCTCGCGGGCGGAAGTGCGGGAGCTGATTCTCATCTCCGAGAGGGACGAGCTGTTTGCGGACGACGAGGATGTTGGGGCTGCTGTCGTGGGAGGTTCTTTGGGTGCGAAGATGTTCCGGGAAGGAGGAACGGATGGTGTTGAGTTTGGAGGAGTTGGGGGAGGCGAGAATCATGAAAATGGTCGCGCGAAGAACGGGAAAGGAAGTAACGGGAAAAAAGCTAAAATCGCAAACGCCGAGAAAACGGATCTGAAGATTCTGACGATGAACAGACTGGAGTCGCATCCGAAAGTGGCGCAAGCGCAGGAACGGATGAGGCGACTCGGGCTCACGGACGACCGATACCGCCCAGCCGCGGAAGCCGTGCTGGAGGGGCAGTTGAGCCAGGTATAGGCTAAGGAGCAAACCTATTGCCCTTCGGTCTCTCGGTCCGTGTCCACCCGATTGCTATCGCTACGAACGAATGCTGAAGAGCTGTACGCCTGCTAAACGCGAAAATCTAAAATGGAATCGCTCGAAATAGTAAATCACGAAATCCTCTTCCTACAAGTACAACTGCAACTCCCCAGGTTCGCATGTATCTGCGGAGCCGGCGGGTGGGGGGGAAGGTAGGGGGGAAGGAGGCGTTTCGTCGCGAAGACCCCGAGTTGAGGAAGGAGATGTTGGCCGAGCGGCGCAAGGACCTGAAGCGGTTTCAGGAGAGTCACCGGGGACTCGGCGTGAAGACGGGGGACTTCTTCGTCCTGGGAGGGGACGCGGAGAAGGGTGGTCCCGCTGGTTCCTCGGGTGGCTCACGTTCACCGACTGCTGGGCCTCGTGCTCACCGGCCGGCGCTGAAGAACCCTGTCGCGAAGACGGCCGCCGAGCACGAGGCGCAGAAGAACCCTGTCGCGAAGACGGCCGTGCCGGGAAAGGACGGAAAAAAGGACGGAAAAACGGACGGGAAAAAGGACGGTAGAAAGGACGGTAAGAAGGACGGAAAAAAAGACGGGAAGAAGGACGGGAAGAAGGCGCAAGAGGTGGTGATGACAACGGGAAGCGTCGAGATCGAGAAGAAGGGATGTCGAAAACCGGAGAAAGACCGGCAAGCTCGGGAAGGTGTCGTCATCGATCTCACAGTCGAGCAGGAGGCCGTCGAGATGGAGAGGGTGACCGAAATGGTGGTCGACCGGATTGAAGCCGGCCGACCTAAGAATCCCGCAGGTGGAACATCGTCCGGAGAAGAGCCCTTCGCCGGGGTGAAGACCAAGACCCCTGGGGGGTCAGAGCTTCGTCCAGACGGTGCTGCCGCGGCAGACGCGTCTACGATCCGGAGCTATTGCGAGAATAGGAAGATCACGGGTGGCGAGAATGTCGACACCAGTGCGACGGCCAGTACCGCCGCGAGGCTCAGGTCCGACGCGGCAGTCAACGCTGACGTGACGGTCAACGCTGACGCGACGGTGAACGCCGACGTGACGAGCAACGCCGAGGCCGAGCGCACCACCGCCGTCGCCGTCGGCAACACGGACGTGAAGGGACCCCGTCAAGTAGGCAGCAAGAAGTTTCAGAAGCAGAAAGTCGCGCGTCACAGCGCCGGCGGGGAGAGTGCGTCGTCCGGAAGTGCGTTGTCCGCAAAAATGTCGAGGGATGCGGCCGACGCAAAAGCATCCACAGCGACCCCGCCGCCGGCGGCCACACCTTCTCCCATGCGCGTCGCAGAATTCGCGGCCTCAATTCCCTCGCCACTGCTTGTCGGGGGACTGGTGCCAAGTCGCGCTGCTGCAGAAAACGACGCTCCGCCGCGGCCGTCGAACTCGCAGTGCGAAGGGCCTGCTGCTCCGCGGGGTACTTCTACAGTTACAACTGCTGCTCCTGCGCCGGATATAGCAGCGCCCCCGCAAGCCTCCTCCGCACCAGGCCAGCGCAGCGAGAAGTCGCTGAAACGCAAGCGGCTCAAGCCGCACTCCAGCAACGAGACCGTCGGCTCAACGGACAGCGTCGGCCGAAACGTTGAGCCAACCGTCTCGCAGCTCTTGCACAAGCAAACTGCAGCGCAGCCCCGCCCGAAGCCGCGCGGCAAGAAGAAGGTGGCAAAGAAGGAAGTAGCGGCGGTTAGCGCGGTAAAAAGAGAAGCCGAGG